>JAFVLL020035850.1:0-27054 GCA_021397915.2 Tor tambroides | reverse complement strand
TAAAAAAAAAAAAAAAAAAAAACATTAGTGAACAAAAACATGGAGAGATACAGATAATGCAATGCTGTTTTTTTTTTTTTTGGTAAAACCTATATTTCAACAAAAATACAACTTTAAAGAAAAAAAAAACAAGTAGATGAATGCAGAAAACAATAGTTCATGGGTTCAGTTCCTTTGGAATGCATGGACTAATAATTTTATTTAATTTTTTTTGTGCAAAACTTAAATTTGTAACATAAAAAGTAACATCAGAGAATATGGTGTTTACCCATCATACAAATGAAGTTTGAGACATCATCTAACACCTTATATCCACCTTGAATGTAATGTTAGTCACCGGATAAAGTATCTATCAAATGCATAAATGCACATGTATTTACAGTATATGTTGTTCATGTATGTTGCCTTAAGAGGACCAAGCCTGCCAAATGAAGACTCCAGCTGCGTCTGTGAGGACTTCTGGTCTATCTGGAGTGTCTCATGTAAACCGTGTCAGATCAGAGTAATTGTGTGGTAGAACTGACCTGCAGGATGATTTTCGTCTGCAGGGACTGAAGCCTGTCCACCGCTGCTCTCTTTTCTGACAGATTGTTTAGGTGACGGGAAGCACTGCTAAACCTGCATGAAGAGATATACAAATCAATTTGTTCTCTAGGAAAGCAGCTTGTTATTTTTTTTATTTTGTGGAAAATTTTTTAGAACGGAAATTCTTTGTAGAACAGTTCATCTAAATGCTTCTTGTGCTTTTTAAAGAACCGTGGCTTTAAGAAACTCCTCGTGTTTTGACATTTCCAAGATGTTTTCAGCATTTCTTTTTCCCGTTTTTAGAAAAAAGATCTCGTTTGGAGTCATTAAGGACACTTTCAGCACGTTTAGCGGCTGATTTAAATAATTGGTGTGATTTTCTTAAAATAACAGTGGAAGGAGAACTTATGTTAATAGCAAATTAAAGATGGGGATGTTGTAGATAGAAGCGCTCTGATGGTTTGCAGCGGTCTTTAGAAACTCTGGTGCTAATTATCCTTTAAAAGTAAAAGTCGTCAACTCATGTGAAAGAGCTGCTTTTCTTTTCCCCTTTATTTTTTCATAGGAAAGAATAATCACAGATTAAAATGTCAGTCTCAGATTTTTCTCGTCAGTATCATTCTAATGAAATGAGATCAGTTCTATTATATCTCAGATGTTTCTTCTAATAAAAAGACACTTATATTTCTTAAAAATGTCTCAAGCTGTGCTCAGATTTGCCAAGATCCCAGTATCTGCAGTCAAAAGATCTCAATAGGAGCTCAGACAATTCTCATTGGATTCCTCCAGTATCAAATGATCAGCTGCTATCCATGTTCATTTTATAGCTCTATACATTGACTGTACAGACGTTGTGTCTGTTTTTATGTTTCTTAAGAATTTTTTAGGAGAGACAGTTGCTTAAGTCTCTTGAGCTCTTCTGGGTGGTTGGATCAGCTTTGCTGACCTTCCAAACCACAGAGGCTCATCCAAACTCATTTTATTGTAATATCAGGAAATCAGGTTTGAAAACGAGTCACGGGAGTGAGAAAACATCCTCTCCACATATTTGTGTTTTCAATGCAGGTCGTGTCAGTTCATCATAACAACCCTTTGTGGTTTCAACACACATTGGACCTTTTTGTAGAAGATTTATAAGAAAGGACAGATGTAATTTTCTCTCACTGAACTTCCTTCCAAACATCTGTGTAGTGATGTGTTTTGTTTGATTATTGATATTTTCGTAACATCTGCATCTGCGTCTTTCTTGTTTCAGCGAAGAGGTTTGGAGTGACGGACGTACCGCTGGAGGCTGTGAACTTCATCTCTCACGCCACCCAGTCCAGATTACGGACGGTGCTGGAAAAAGTTTCCTCCATCGCCCAGCACCGAATGGACTCGTGCAAGGTACGAGATGTGTGGAAGACATGCTTTTATTTATATATAGCTACTTTTGAAAGTAATATATTACAATATTGCATTACTCCCTAAAAAGTAACTACTTAGTAATGTATTATGTTACTTTTGCGCTACTTTTTCTCATCTGGGCTGGACATCTGGTTTATTTTTAATATAAAATTTCTATTTTTGCCAAAGGTAAAAGCGCTTTCACACCAAAAGAGAAATGAATAAGCCTGAGGCCGAAGTAAATGTACATTCAGATTTAATGCATTACTTCATTAGTTACTTGAAAAAAGTAATCTGATTATGTAACTCGCGTTACTTATCGACACTGTTTATATATGTATGTATACACTGGGTTGTTTTTAACCCAAGGGCTGGGTAAATATAGGACAGAACACATTTGGAGTTAATTTTATCCAGCAAATTGGGTTGTTTTTTTAACCTATCATAATGAGTTGATTTAACCCAGCTAATGGTTTATACATGAAATAATGTTTACAGATTAACTTAAATCCTCTAAACTTTTGTAAAATACTCCACAACCACTGGTTTGCATGATAACTTCCTTTATTTTCCTTTATTTATCATTTACAGCATTGTTTATATCGTTTTTATGTAGGCTATACATATTGCTTATTTAAACTCGTTTAACAAACTTTAAAAGTAAAAATTAAATATTAAACAGAAGTAATTCACGTGTAATTGACCAGTCTCTGTTATTCTGTTTCCACCATAACTGCGCTGGCTCTCATGCCCGAGCTGGAGTCGTGTTCGGCGGGAACTGCTCACGGCTGAGACCGTCGCCTTGCATTTCACTCATAGCCGAAATATACTGCGACTGCCTCCGTAATCTGCCCAAAAACAAACAGTAAACAGCTCTGAGGAAATATTTTAACATCCAAAGTATTTGTATTCTGTATCTTTATGAATAAAATCATTTATTTTATGCAAAGCATCAGGCTTTTCCATCACGCAATCAGACCGATGCAAGTGACACTCGTTTAGGTGATTCACACCACGTGCCTGTATCTTGCTCTGCATAAAATTTAATGATATACAGCACAGTAACGGTTTTATATATAAAATAAAATGTACACAAACCTGTATTTTACCGAAGAAATGCATCAATTCGATGCCGCTTAGAACAGCTCTCTCCAGAAGAGGACGCAAAATCCCCACGATAAATAACTCAACCGCTGGGTTACGTCTGAAACAGGATCTGAGTAACACAAAAACTGCCCAAACATTGGGTTGTTATGTCTGACCCATTAGCTGGGTAACACTAAAAACTACTCAAACATTGGGTTGTTACATTTGACCCAGGAGCTGGGTAACACAAAAACTACTCAAACCCTGACAAAATAACCTCAAAAAATGACCCAAAAGGCTCAAACCAGAATTTGGGTAAAAAAAAAATAACCCAGAATTTGTTAGAGTGTATATATCCTATGTTGCTGTAAATAGTTTTCTACAAAGGACACTAATGTCATCCAACAGTCACAAACACACATTAATTAATTTGTCTGCTCACAGAAAAAACTAATCAAACATCAGTATCATGAAAATCATTTTGCCAGTTCGACACTTTAAACATTTGAAGAGAGAAACTACGATTTATTTAGGAACACGCTACATAAAGTTCTATATGTTAAAATTAGTTATGCATGAAGTTAGGTATTTATTTGTCTTTTTATCTGTGTATATAACACCCTAACAACCATCCAGAACACCCTAGCAGCTGCCTAGGGATGCCCTAGCAATACCATAGCATCCACCTTGTATACCCTAGCAACTGTCTAGCAACAACTAAGAAACATTTACATTACATTTACATTTAGTTATTTAGCAGACGCTTTTATCTAAAGCGACTTATAAAATAGGACAATAGAAGCAATCAAAACCAACAAAAGAGCAACAACATGCAAGCCATATGACAAGTCTCGGTTAGCCTAACACAGTACACATAGCAAGGTTTTTTTTTAATTATTTTTTTAAAGTAGATAGAATAGAAAAAAGAAAGCTAGTGTTAGTTTTTAAAGAAAAATGAGCAGTTAGAGAAATAAATTTTATTTTAAAATAAATTATTTTAAATAAAAAGATGACAGATAGATAAAATAGAATTAGAATAGAGAGTGATAGAGTTAGAGGGTCAAATAAAGATGGAAGAGATGTGTTTTTAGCCGTTTCTTGAAGATGGCTAAGGATTCAGCTGCTCGGATTGAGTTGGGCAGGTCATTCCACCAGGTGGGAACAGTGAATGAAAAAGTCCGTGAAAGTGATTTTGTGCCTTTTTGGGATGGCATTCATCATTCACTTGCAGAACGCAAGCTTCTAGAGGGCACATATCTGAAGTACTGAATTTAGGTAAAGGGGTGCAGAGCCAGAGGTGGTTTTGTAGGCAAACATTAATGCCTTGAATTTTATGAGAGCAGCTATGCCAGTGCAAACTGATGAACAGAGGTGTGACGTGCATTCTTTTCGGTTCATTAAAGATTAATCTTGCAGCGGCATTTTGGATTAGTTGTAGAGGTTTGATGGAATTGGCTGGAAGACCTGCCAAGAGAGCATTGCAATAGTCAGGTCTGGACAGAACAAGAGCTTGAACAAGGAGTTGTGTTGCATGTTCCGAAGGAAAGGGCCTGATCTTCCTAATATTGTATAAAGCAAATCTGCTGGACCGGGCAGTTTTAGCAATGTGGTCTGAGAAATTCAGCTTATCATCAATGACAACTCCAAAGTTTCTGGCTGTTTTTGAAGGAGTTATGGTTGATGAGTCTAACTGGAAGGTGAAATTGTAATGAAGTGATGGGTTTGCTGAAACTACAAGCAGTTCTGTCTTAGCTAGGTTGAGTTGAAGGTGACGGTCCTTCATCCAGCAAGAAATCGGATCATCAGGATGGAATGAGAGGTAGAGTTGAGTGTCATCAGCAGTGATACGAAAAGCCATGTTTCTGAATGACAGAACCTAGTGATGTCATGTAGACAGAGAAGAGAAGTGGTCCAAGAACTGAGCCCTGAGGCACCCCAGTAGCTAGATGTTGCGACTTGGATACCTCACCTCTCCAAGATACCTTGAAGGACCTATCTGAGAGGTAAGACTCAAACCACTGGAGTGCCTGAGATGCCCTTTCTCAATAGGGTTGACAGGAGGATCTGGTGGTTGACCGTATCAAAAGCAGCGGACAGATCCAGCAAGATAAGTAATGAAGACTTGGAAGCTGCTCTGGCAACAACTGAGAGCAAGGCAGTTTCGGTCGAATGTCCACTTCTGAAGCCAGATTGGTTGCTGTCTAGGAGGTTGTTCTGTGTGAGAAAGGCAGAGACTTGGTTGAACACAACTCGTTCAAGTGTTTTTGCAATGAAAGGTAGAAGGGAAACCGGTCTATAGTTCAACATAAGAGTTGGGTTAAGAGTGGGTTTCTTAAGAAGTGGGGTTATACGAGCCTGTTTAAAAGCTGAGGGAAAAACTCCAGTGTGAAGAGAGGTATTAACGATGTGAGTGAGTGCAGGTACAGCTGCAGGAGAAATGGCTTGAAGGAGATGAGAAACCACCCAGAAAGCCCTAGATCCCATCTTGATCACCCTAGCAACCAACAATGCCCTAGAAACCATCTTGAACACCCGAGCAACCACCTAGCAATGTATTATCAACTGTACAGATCTCTTTGGCAGCCCCCTATCAACCACCTAGGAACACCATAGCAACCACCCACATCACTATTCCAACACTCAAGAAACCATTCACGTTGCCTAGTGATACCCTGGCAATGCCCTAGCAACCGTCTACAACAGCCTAGAAACCAATCACATCACTCTAGCTTAGTAGCAACATAGCAACCACCCAATATGCCCTAGAAACCCTTTGAAACATCCTAGCAATAACCTAGCAATGCCCTAGCAACCATATAGAACTTCTTGGCTGCACTCTAGGAACCACCCAGAAAGCCCTAGCAACCATCGAGAATAACCTAGCAACCACCCACATCACCTTAGCAACAGCTTGCAACACCCAAGTAACCATCTTGGACATCTAGCAGCTGCCTAGTGACATTCTAGCAACCACTCACAACAGGCTAGCAATAACCTAGCAACAACTTTGAACACCCTAATCACCGCCTAGCAGTTCCCTAGCAACCCAACAGAACTCCTTAGCAGCACCCTAGCAACAGCCTTGAAAGACCCAAGCAACCAACCAGAATACCCTAGAAACATTCTGAACAACCTAGCAATTCCCTAGCAACCACAAGTCTTGGCGACACCCTAGGATTGACTTAAAATAAAAATTAGCCCATATTTTACTCATCCTCAAGGCATCCTAGTAGTAGTATATGACTTTCTTCTTTCAGACGAATCCAGTCGAAGTTATATTAAAAATTGTCCTGGCTCTTTCTAGCTTTGTAATGGCATGGGCGGGTGTTTTTGTCCAACTGTCCAAAAGTAGTCAAATAAAGCGCATGCATCCATATTAAAACGCACATCACATGGCTCCAGGGGGGTGAATAAAGGCCTCCTGTAGCGAATCGATGCGTTTTTGTAAGAAAAATATCCATATTTAAAATGATATAAACGAGTTTGAATAACTTCCGCTAACTGTCGACAGAAGCAGACAGGTAAACAATTTTCATTTTTGGATGAACTGACCTTTTAAAATGCTGCAGCACCCACCCAAAACACCTAGCAACACCATAGCAACAACCCAAACTGCCATAGAAACGATCTTGAACACCCTAGCGACCACTTAGCAATGCCCTAGCAAACAGAACTCATGGCAGCACTCTAGCATTGACCCAAAATGCCCCAGCAGCCATCTAAAACACCCTAGCAACATTATAGCAACCACCCAAGCTGCCATAGAAACCATCTTGAACACCCTAGCGACCACTAAGCAGTGCCCTAGCAATCACTTGTCTGTCTAACTGGCTGTTTTACTGAAAAACTGGTCTGGTTTGCTGAAGTTTGTCTTGATAAACTTTCTGGTTGTGTGTATTCTATTGTTAGTTCACTTTGGATGTCTATGCGTACAGCTTTAATGTTAAAATGTATTAGATATATGCATATTTTTGTCTGTTAGTTCATGTTAACACACATAATCGTATTGTAAAGTGCAGCTGAAATCCTACTGTTGAAGTGCAAACTTTTGGGCACATGAATTACAAAGAGACGGAAGCAGACAGGTAAACAATTCGGTATTCAAACACACAGCCAGAGAGTCCGACACGCACTTTCCCCGCATCGCATTAAACGCAGCGCTCTTCCAAGAGACTCGCATTAACGGGAACACAAAACAAACCCACAAAGGAGGAAAAGCAGGTGGCGCAGCGCTTTAAAAGCTGTTTATTTGTGTACATGGCGAGTAGTTTAGCGGAGAGGAATGCAGTCACGGACTGACGTTTTGTTTTTTTGTTTTTCTGTTTGATGTGTGTCGTGGCTTTTTTGTTGCATCTGCCGCTCTCCGTGTGCTGCTTTATAAATGAGCCGTACGAGACGCGCCTGTGTGAAGAAACTGACATCAGCAAAAAACAAGAGCGTCCTGAAAGAGGCACGGCTGACTTCATAGCCAACAAAGGACAGGAGAGACGGAGGCAGGGATGAGAGGAGAGACGAGCTTGTCAGAAAATGAAAAGAGGCAGGGGTAGCACAGGAAGTGCACAAAACATCGAGGTCGCTTTCTGAAGTAAACATGTTTTTTGCGCTCGTCCCGTAAACTTCCGTCTCACCTGCCTAAGAAGAAAGTTTTCATCGTGATTGAGTCATAAACACTCATAAATAAGTTAAAATGTGTATCAAAACTTCTCCTGACCTCTTTCTCTCTGCAGGAAGACGAGTGGTACGAGCAGTCCTCTGATGTGCGCTCGCAGCTCAAGTTTTTTGAGCAGCTGGAACGGATGGAAAAGCAGAGGAAAGATGAGCGAGAACGAGAGATTCTCCTCAGAGCGGCGAAGGTAATCTGGCACCTCGTAATCTCAGATCCACAAACATTAATGATGGGATCTCAGCTGCAGAACAACAGAAATTCTGCACCTTGCTACAAACTGGATAAATAAATGGGTTAGATTGCCCACGCTTCTTAATTTAAGTTATTGTATCAACCACAAACCGTCTTTGCTTAATAAGCTAAAAAAGTCACTTGTATCAGTTCTAAAATCTATAGACATTTGCTTATTGAAATTGACTAAATATTGTGTAAAATTGGTGGCATCATTAAACTGTATTATGTTTATTGACATTCAATTGTCCATTAGCTATCCTGATCGCAAGATTTCAATATCTTCATCGATCATATCAGTCAGACCCATAAACCAATGAACTTTAAAAATTCATCTAGCATCAGGATTTCCCAAACTAGGGTTCATAAACTGAATTAAAAAAACGTAAAAAATCTGTAAAAAAAAAAAAAAACTATCTGTAAAGATTTTATTGTTTTACCTGCATGTTGTGTGACCATTGACCAACATCAGAGAACCATGACATGTGAATATACTGATAAATTATTGAAATTTTAACTTAGAATGCCAGGGGGAGTCAATATTTAGGTCAAAATGGCACATCTGACAAAAAAGTTAGGGAATCTCTTCTATAGATCTACTAGGTTTTTATAAAACACCAGCCAAGAAGATTGTTGAGCCACATGTTGGGTTGGTGTTATTTCAGATATTTTGCATTAATAAGTAAATTTGTCATTATCAGATGCCTGAAATTTGCAATAAATCTGGGATTTTCATTGCTTTGTCACCTTGACTAAAGCCTAAAGACTAAAACCTACAAAAAACATTTATTACTTGCAATAAAATAAACTTTTAAATGAAATAAAATAAAATATAAAAAGTGTATGTGTTTCAGCTAGGTGCCAAAGCAACATTTTTTCTTTTTCTTTCAGTAATAATAATAATAATAAAAATAATAAAGATGACAAAAACACACAAGAAAATAACTAAAACTTTAAAGTTAAAATGAAAATGGAAAATACAAAAACCATATAAAATATAATATAATTCTCAATAGTGTCTCAATGATACTGAGCCAATGGCATTAGATGACGTGTGGAAAGACAAACAGAATAAATGTCTGTGCAAATCACTCAGAAATCAAAAGCATTCTTGCATAATTTGTTGATTTAAAGAAATCAAATAACAGAATTTGTTCATAAATCTTTTGTATACTTGAATCAATTTATGCTTGTTTTGGTGCATCAGATTTTACAGATATCAAATTGCAATAGCAAAATTAATTGACAGTGGCAGTTAACCCAAGAATGTTTTTATTTACACAGAAATGCTCTTACTCATCTTTCATGAGTGTGGCCCCATGTCTCTGATCCGCACCCATTCATAGAGTTTAGCCCACAACTTATCTGAGGATGTCTGAACAAAGTTTGCATTTGTGTCCATCGCGGTGCGTCTGATCCTGTAAAACGACCAGGAAGCCCCTGATAACCCCAAACGACAGATTTTCCAATTAAAGAGGCGATTGCGTCCACTCTGCCCTGCGCCCGTCGCCCCGAGCGGCACAGTGAAACAGTTCGGCTCGTTTCCGTCATTAATTCATTTAGCTCAGAGACGATGACCCGCCGTAAAGACCCCCTCTCACGGCCGAGTCTCGCCTCCCTTCGGCCTAATGGCGTTATTATGCCGCGGCGCGCAAGATTATGTCTCCCAAAACGAGACAGTTTAGCTCATACTCGAGCGCGAATGGCCACGCCGACCTCCGTGACTTTGGGCCGGGATGAGACGTTACGCAAGCTGAAGTATCGCAGTTGTGAGGGATTTCAACTCCGCTGAAGCCTAAAATGCGATCAGGGAAACATGCTTATGTGTTTCCAGCTCGAATGCGTTGTAAACGTGTCGTCTGTAGCTCTCTGAGCTCAATAAATCATTGCCAGTGTAGTCTGGAAACTACGAATGAATGAATATTGACAAACAAATCTTGTTTTATTTTGGGTTGCGATCATTCTGGCGTTGGTTTGTGTCCTTGTGTTCTCGCTCTGCGTCTTTAAGCTCAGCGTGATTTGACCCCTTAAACATGAACCTACTAAAATAAATCTCATCGTCCATTTCAAATATGACTGGAGTCTTCGGGGACGAGCGCGAGGGCCAGGGGCCAAACGCATTACTCTCAGCCGAGATAGCGACCAGTACGTGAACCGCCTGATATATTTAAAACCAATTAGCGGCGAGGAAGGGCAGAGTACTGCCGCCCCTCTCCTCGCCGAGAGAGGGTGAGTTAGGAGACGTTCTCATGGGGCAATTAAAAAAAGACCGGAGACCTAAACACAAAGCCCTCAGGATCACACGCACACACCTCACACATCTCTCTCTCTTTAAAAGAGACCAAATGAGAGTAAAATCACACAAGGCCACGATTAAATGCTTCAGCAGAGAGATTTACCCTCTCTGACCACACACACACAAACCTAAAGAGATCTGCAGGGATGACGTATTTTAGCATAACCCTGGACCGGATTTTTCCATTGGCTTTTAGATTATTGCAGAAAATAAGCTCTGTGTCCAACAACATTCATGATTCTTACTCATTCCGTTCATCAAGATAATCACCACCACTAAGCTACTGACAGCTCTTTCGGTCTTTAAGGCAAGACGCTATAGGCAAAGACATTGTTCGTGCAATGGTCAGTTTTGAGATTTTAGGCTATTTGGCTTTTCATAAAAGAAAAATACACTGTGAAGTGTTTGTTTTATTGCACTTTTTACAGTACATACAGTACATCTTTAAAGACTATTTTGTCAAAGTGAATTTTTAATCTATATTCTGAAGGGTTTTTACAGAGGGGTTTGTTCATATAACATTTGCCTGATATTATACAACATTTTATTCCTAAAGGCATGGTGAAATTATATATTAACAGCATTTTCTGATTTATGGAGTGATTAAAACAGAAAAAAACTTTAACATGTCATCAAAATAAAACAAGAATTTTGAGTTTTTCTGTTTGGCGTTATGATGTTTAATGTCCCAGACAACCTCTTTAGTCCTATAGACACTTGGTAGTTATCATCTTTTCAAGACATATAAAACTTTTAAAAAAAACAAAAAAAAAACACAAGGAGGTATTAATGATGTGTTATAGGTCATAAGATAAAATGTGAAAATATCTTGTGTTATATAACACAATTAATAGCATGTGTTAAACACAGACCTTGCTTCAGACATTTAACTAAAAACCCAAAAAACACACTCTTTTTTCTGTGCGTTTTGTTCATCAAGATAATCTTCACAAATTAATTTTGAAGCCTAAATACAAAAGTAAAACGCTAGAGTTAGGCTATAAACTAACTATACAACGGTTGCAGGACCACATCTAATCTTCAGACAACTTGTTCAATCATATAAAATCTACAAGTTGGAAAGTGTGAGTTATAATGATTTCTAAGAGTGCAAGTATAAACACATTGAGGCTTTAAAAGCATCTGGTGAGTGGATGAGTTTTACCTGTTCGGCATGACAACATTTAATGTCCCCCATAACCTCTGTAGTCACATTTAGACACTTGGTAGTTGTCGTCTTTTCAAGATATGTAAAAACTTAAAAAAATACAAGGGGCTATTTCTGATTTGTTTGATACTGTAAAATAAAACGGGAGAATATCTTGAGCTTTTGTTAAACACAGACCTTGCATTTAACCAAAAACCCATCTAAAAAACCTGACTTTGGCATGATGGAACAGGAAAAATCCTCATTTCTGGATTTTAGGACTCATTCCTGTTGCACTTTGTAATGAAAGGGCCACTAGATGCATGTTTGGGCTGCAGACCACTCTTATAGTTTTGACAAACACACAAACAAATTTGAGTAATTGTTTAATTTTTGACATTTGTATGCACACACACACACTCACACACACACTGATGATTCCCAATTGCACATGCATTTGTAACTGTGTGTGCGTGCATGTATTTTGTCTTTTGATCAGTAGTTGCCTGTGGCGGTGTGTGTGTGTGTGTGTGTGTGTGTGTGTGTGTGTGTGTGTTTGGAGGGCACAGCCTGCGGGTGTAAAATCACTCACCGCTGAACACACACACACACACACACTCCGTCCTTGACACATCAGATCTGCCCTCATTTGTCCGCAACTATTTTAGTGCGGCAGATGAAGTGAGCTCACGACACGCTCTCACCTGCCTTCTGCCCATCTCTCCCTCCATCCTTCCTTCTGTCGTTCATCCTCCCTCCATCTCTCTCTCTCTCTTTCTCTCCCAGAGTCGCTCGCGGCAAGAAGATCCAGAACAAGCCCGTCTGAAGCAGAAAGCAAAGGAGGTGAGGCTTCCATCATTACCACTGACATTTCAAGGCTCCCGCAGATGAATTTTTTATGCTGTGCTACATATGTAATGCCATTTAAAGTCTGACTCTGGGAAAAAAAAAAGAAGAAAGTTTGAGGAATTATTTTCATTGATTGATGTCCTGCGAAAAAATGAGCGTTTTCCTCTTTTTCTCCAGCTCTGAGCTGGTATTTAGGAGAATGTGCTGCGCTTTTATCCGGGGCAGAATGGGGAATCTGATTGGAGATGAAGTCAGAGTTTTTCCCGTTTGACGGATAATTTGCCAAGGCCATTAGCATCATAAAGGCGAATGGCATGGTCTTGCGCTCGCAAGAAGGGAGACAATTAATAACCGTGTCCGCGGTATGAGGCACAAATTGCTTGCTTGTGTCTTCTCCCGCATTGATTTTTGTTTTTTTATGCTGCCAATTAAAAATAATGCTGTTCTCAATTCCTGGCAGATCTAATGACGCACGTTTTTTACGGAAAACAGTTGATTTTGATGCTGAGCTGATGCATGTGTTTATGGTATTTGAAGAAACTATTTCAGCTTTAGATGCGTGTGTTTGTGATGTGCACGGTGATGTTTTCTCTCCGGCCGTCACTGATGCGCCGACTACAAAACCGTGGCGCTGTGGACGTGAGTCCAAACTAACCCTGTTTTGAAAACGTCTTCTGATACGAGCACACAAATGTATTTTTTTGCAATCTTTGAGTAAATTTACAGACTTGGTTTGATTGTTTGACCCAAAGCTGAGTTCGATCCCACTCTATCCCACTCTTACAGGTGTGTGGATTTGAGAAAATTGCGCTGTGTTATTAATGTTTTTGCTCCTTTGATTTTTACAGCTAAAACTAAAACTCGTAGACAAAACATGTAAACAACATGAGCTGCTCAGTAACGGCAAGTCCTGTGTTGACATAAGAATTGTGTGCAAAATTTTGAACAGAAGAATTGACTTTTTTTGCAGTTCATGAGTTGCAATTTGAATGGAATTGGCCACAACTCACAGGAAGTTGAATTGGACATTTACATTTATATTTATGCATTTGGCAGACACTTTTATCCAAGGCAACATACATTGCATTCAAGGTACACATATTATCAGTTAATGCTTTCCTTGGGAATCGAACCCATGACCTTTGTGTTGTTAGCCAGAAACGCAAAGGTTATGGGTTTGATTCCCAGAGAAACATTAACTGATAGCCTAATATCATGCTCTAATTTTGACTTACAGAAAGTGTAATTAAATGTTAAACATAAAGAATTATATATTAAGTACAGATTTCTATAGGTGACATTTCAAACAGATCTGTGTGTACAGCCTATAAAACCTTCATATTTTTCAAGACTTTAAACTTTCAGACAAGACTTCAGCAAAGTTTGTCTTTGGAAACCTTCCTTATTTCTAATTAAAAATGACACTTGGAGTTATAAGTTCATTTCACATTTACTTCTGTCAGGACCACTATCGTCAAAGATGATTGAAAGTTAGCATATAGTTTGGATTGGCGGTATGGTAAACAGAACAGAACCAACAAAAGTATGCAGATTTGTTAAAGTTCAGTCATTTTAGGTACACATTTTTGAATTTGTCTGATTCAAAAGCAAATCAGAAGGCTGGATCCTGACTGACAGAGGAGGAGTTGGGGATGGAGGAGGGTAATTAGCTATTGAGCAATGCGACAACTGCTGATAATACTGACCTTATGTATGGATGCTTAGATAGGTGTCGTATTCCTATAGGTAGATGGGGATCAGCTGAGAGTCAGCTGATGCGAGCTTGACTAGCGTGACCTGCCAGAACTACGCTATGCTTGGTATTTATGCATTTGGCAGACACATTTATCCTTGCATTGCATTCAAGGTATGTACATTTACATTTAATCAGATCTTGCTTTCCCTGGGAATCGAACTCATGACCGGAAGTTCTACCTCCTTAAATTAAAATTGCAATTTTGCATCCTGTTTGAAACAGGAATTCGAATTTAAATTGATTCTTGAATGGTACACAACTCTGCTTGATGAGCTGCGATGAGAAATGAAACATATACGCCAAATATAGCGATTTACTCTCATGCATTAGGGGTGATTGCTTTTGTACTAACTCCTATTTTAAAAACCCCAGACCCCCCATTTTCTTCCTTTTTGGATTCTATTTCTGTTCAACTCTAGATTTTTTTCTACCTGCAATCATAACTGATTATTTATACTGATTTTAATGTTCTGTAAAGAAAATGCAAGAGGTTTTTGTTCATGTAAAAAAAAGTGGTTGCCAAGGTGTTGCTATTCAGTTGCTAAGATGTTTCGAGTGTTCTTCAGCATGTTGCTACAGTGTTTTGGGTGGTTGCTCGGTGGTTTTTCACCTGTTTTATGGTCCAGCAGGTGAACACGATGCATCTGAACACTTAGTAAAACAGTGCACTTCTTCTCAATAACACACATGATTTGAGGAATAACAGTTTGCAGTATAAATGCATAACGTTAATACACAGCGCTAAAGGTTTGGTAACTAACTATCACCTGTGTATCTTCTCTGGATCTCCCGACTGTCATCTGTCCATCTTTTCTTTAGGTATCACCCTTTTTTTCCTCTCTCTCTCCCTCTTGCTCCACATTAGAGAGGTGTAACCCTTTCGAGTGGATTGTAGTCTTCCCATCAGCCTGTGCTGTATGTAAATGAGGTGATTTGTAATAGGCTGTGCCCGAGGCCGTGTGATCAAAGTGGATCTCCGCCCTGTTAAGTGGCAGGCAGCTCATCATCTCAACACAGCCAGATTAACTTTCCAACCCACGGAACGACTACTACAGCTCACACACACATGCGCACACACACACACACACACACATGCTCGCCCGTCTGTGTCGTAAAAAACTCCCAACTTGTTTCCAATTAGAATTTTAAAAAGGCTGAAATCTCACTTATTTGCTGTTGCACCAGAAATGGCGTTTTCCTGTCTCTCTCTCTCTCTCTCTCTGGGCGTAATGGCCGTGGTCGTTTCTCAGTGCGGTTCTTCCTCCGGTTTTCATCTCCTGATTGGCTGCGGGCGACAGAGCTGCTGTTTGCGTCTGTCGTAGAGGTTTCGCACATCTGCCCAAATTTTCATCAGGATAATGAGGTTGATCCACGCTGCCTTCACTCTCTGTGACGGGTAGAACGCGAGAGAGAGGTTTATTACTCATAACCACACCAGGACACACACACACACACACAGATAGTATACTGCACCTATGTGGTGTGTGTGTTAAGAAAAGACTCTTTCTGCATCTCTTGTCACTTGTCTCGTGTCACTAGTAGTTGTGTTTATACCAACAACTTGATTTCACAACTGCTGATGAGATTTGCACAACAGTATAGTAATATAGTTTTAAAATTGGTCTAATTTACTCACTTATGTTTTCATATTTTCCATTTGTGTTCCATAGAAAAGATATTTACATGTTTGGAATGATGTGGGTGAGTAAATGGTGGCACAATTCTCATTTTTGACTTGACATGTCTTATATCTTTCTCCTAGATTGTAATGAGATTAAATTGAGAGCAAATAGAGATGTTTTCTGAAGTCTCCTGCTTCTCAGATGTTTCTCCTAAGAAAAAGGCTCCTGGAATCTCACATTTGCCTCCTCTCAGAAGAGATCTCAAAAATGTCTCAAAACATTGTCTCAATTTGGTCTCCAATATTCCTCATCAAATTCTACCAATGATCTGCTCTTCTAAGCACATTAACTTTATATCATTAAAGTTCATAGTTAACCTGAAACACAATGAGATCTCCAGAGCAATGAAAGAGCAAATTTGAGCAATCACATTTTCTCCAGAGCCACACAGTTTGTGACCCAATTCATCATTTGTGTCACTAAAGCAAATAAAAAGATATGAGGTGTTATCCCCATTTTTATTTAAAAAAATGCACATTTTAATACATTAATTAAGCGTAGTTTGAGACATTTTTGAGCTATTTTCTGAAAGTAAAGCCAATCTGTAAGAAGTTTCTCCTGAGTTTTTTTCAGTTTGCTCTCCATTTAAAATCGCAATTGAGATATCTACGCGATCCGACTTGTGATTTTTCTTTCCTTTGGGAGACGCCGTTTGTCTGCCTCGACAAGCGCGTGCGTCTGATGAACCGATGTTGTCTGATCGGGGCAGGTTTTCTAACCATTCGTCTTTTTCAGCCCTTCACAAGCATCCAAATCCCCATAATGTCATCGAGCGTGTGTGTTCAGGAACCTATTTCCACAGTCCTCAGCGATGCCCAAAGGTCAGATGGGATATTTTTAAAGTGCCCTCGGTGAAAATCAATGCCCAAAAAAAGAGACAGGATGCAGGAACAGGGCCGCCCGCCCTAATCAGCAGCGCCTGGCCGCAGATACAACGAGTCTGCAGAGAAAAGCGGAGAGATTGCGAGGGGACATATGACAAATAGAGAGAGGAAGAAGGCAAAATAAAGTGAAAGAAGCCGCAAATACATAAAAGAGAGCGAGGGAGAGAAACCCTGGCAGATACATCACTGTGTCAGGTCACACAGACACTCTGCGGCCACAGATTCATCATCGCTGCCCCGCTCTCAACAGGAGAGGAGAGGTGAGGCAGGGCAGAGGACGCAGAGTGACCACTGCTGACCACCTGGGTAAACCGATGCATTTTACCACAACAGCCCCTGGTCCTGCGCGCCCGCCGGCCGCCGTGTCACAGACAAGGACGGAGTAACAGAGGTGGCTGTAAACGTTTGCTCCCGGTGCCGCTAAACGCACGAGTTTGTACCACTGCTGATGACAAACACAGAAGAAGTGAATCTGCCTGAGATCAATCAGAGATCTTTAGACCAAAACGAGAGATAAATCATCTAAAAATTAACATTCTGTAATCTGTCATCATTTACTCACCCTGCTATTGTTCTAATCTGCACGCAATACAAACAGCCTGAACACAAAAGAAGATGAAATAGAATTTCCCTAAATGATATGTGTGTATAAATGATTACTTTTATTCAGCAAGGATGCATTGAATTGATCAAAAGTGACAGTAAATACATTTATAAAAGAATTCATTTCAAATAAATGCTGTTCTTTTGAACTTCCTATTCATCAAATAATCCTGAAACATAAATTGTAGCACAAAAACATTGGGCAGCACAACTGTTTTCAACATTGATCGTAATCAGACACGTTTCTTGAGAAGCAAATGAGCATATTAGAATGATTTCTGAAGGATCATGTGACACTGAAGACTGAAAATTCAGCTTTGATCAAAGCAATAAATTGGGAAACAGTTATTTTAAATTCTAATAATATTTCACATTGTTACTGTATTTTTGACCAAATAAATGCAGCCTTGGTGAGCAGACGAGACGACTTTCAAAAACATACAAAAACTTACCAAACCCAAGCTTTTGAACTATTCTTAAATGTGAAGTTTAGATAGTTTGTGGTGTGTCAGTTTAGAGTCACTGAAGAGTGAAACATTGTGATTCTGTGATGCTTTCTGAACATCAGTGTCCTTGTTTGAGCTTCCGTACATGTTATCTTCTGACTCGACCAATGATGTGAGTTGGGGGCGGGACTATCTGATTAAGTGAGCAATAGAGATGGGGCAGAAGGGGCTGCAGGAGGCCTCCAGGGAAATCAATATCAAAATATTTGAATATATAACAAAAGATATGGACAGTACTGTTGTAGCCTGCCACAGAAATAAGAGTTTACTGTTTGAAACTGTAGCCTTATATTACCTGTTTCCATTAACGTCCAATTAGACCAATGTGGTCATCATTAATATATTGTTAATTGTGTTTGGTGAGTGAATTTCACTTAATCCCTGACCTGATTTGCAAGCGTTTGTCCTCTCTCCCCTCTATGCGTCTTACTTTCTCTCGTTCTTGTTCGTGTTTCACATCCTTGTGAATCTGAGATCCTTCACGGGAAACTTGGATGTGTCCGTCGGGAATCTCTTGGCTTTTTGTTCGAATAATTTTCCTCAAATATTTTCCCTCCTCAGGCGATTGCAGTTTCTTTCTCATTCCTCCGTTCTCACCATTCTTTTCCCCCTCCATCTACTTCTCTGTTTTAATGCTAGCGTTGCGTTCTTACACCACAGCATTGTGGGTAGCAGCCCGATCCAATAAGACTGAGAGGCATAAAAGAACCACAGACACAAACATCCCATAATGCCTAAACACTCTGGTTCCTTCTGTAAAGCAAACTATCCTTCGGAAAATGTGACTCTGCAGAAGGAAGGACGCGCTGTGAGTGGAGCTTTGTGTGGATTGATTTAGACCTCAGAATGCGATGAGATGTTTCCATTATAGAAGGAATTTGAATTGTTCCGATACGTAAAAAAACTATTTGAAATTCGAAAGTATATTTTAAATGACTCCAAATCTGTTTTTAGTTACTGATGTTTGCTAAATTAAGCATCAGAATTACTAGTGCTCATCGTTATACTTGAAACATAAATAGAGATCAGACTTGAGGGTGAACCATGCAAAAATGCTCAAAGTTTGCTCTCGAGTTCTCAAGAGTGTTTCAGATTAAGTCTGATCTTCATCTCAGATACTTCTCTTTTTTTAAAATCAGGCGTTTCTCCTAAAATTATAAGAAAATAAAATAAATAATGCTATAAAATAGTATATAAAAGTTCAGAGGGAAAATCTGATTTGATCTCATTTGAGATCACCAAGGTCTTTTTTTTTTTTTCAAGAAAAGCAAGAGTCTTTGGCACCATTTGCTCTCTATTTAATCTCATTGCTTTCTAGGAGAAACATTTGAGATACATTTGATTCTAATCTCAATGAATATTCCAAAAGTAAATTTAAAAAGCCCTTTTTACAAGACAAAAGATGTTTCTCAGCTGCTGAAACGTCTGTCCTGGATCTGTTTTTATTTTCCTCTTTGTGGTTGCTTGTTTCATCCCTAAAATTCCTGAAGTCAAATTTGAGACGTAAGAAAGAAAGAATGGGGAAAAAAGAAGCGGAGAAGAAAAGCAAGCTTTAAAAATACCTTTGGTGTTCCTGTGTGTTTGTGAATATTTTTACAAAGTGCCGTAATGAGAGAAAGAACAACACAAAGCGAGATTTTTGCCTGCGAGGGAGATGGCGAGGAATCTGAACAGCGAAAGGCCCGAGTGTGTGTGTGTGTGTGTGTGTGTGTGTGGCCGCCTGTAGGAGGTCTTTCTCTTTGTACGTGGATCTCCTTGGGATGTTAGTAGCAGGGGAATCAGGAATGAAGAGCTACTCTTTTGGGGATGAACTGATGGGTCTGAGTAACAGAGAAAAACACGAAAGAGAGGCGAATGGGACACAATGAACAGAAAGATGAAAGGGTCAGTGTTAGAAAACCAGACTCCAGACTAGCCATTCGCCTCTGTTTAACCGAAGGCGGCGACCTCTCTGTCTAGTGACCACATAGACAATTCAGCTGAGCTTTAGAAATTAATAAAAGAGAGTGATCTGCCACATTTGCTCTTGTCACCAACTACTACTGCCACTATAACTAACAAACTGCTGTTTTACATATTCAGCCACTTTATTTTACACATCCGTTTTAGATGAAGTATAGTTTTATTTACAAATATCATATGTGAGTGGATTGCTATGAATCGTTCAAAAGTTTGGGGTTGGTAATGTGTTTGAAAGAATCTCTATTCTGCTCACCAAGTTTGCATTTATTTGATCAAAAATACAGTAAAAACAGTGAAATATTATTACTACTTAAAATAGCTGTTTTCTGTGTGAATATATGTTAAAATGTAATTTAATGTTGTGATCAAAGTTGGATTTTCAGCATCATTACTCCAGTCTTCAGTGTCACATGATCCTTCAGAAATGATTCTAATATGCTGATTTACTGCTCAAGAAACATTTCTGATTATCATCAATGTTGAAAACAGTCATGCTGCTGAATATTTTTGAGGAAACCGTGATGCATTTTATTTTTCTGGATTCGCAGATAAATTGAAAGTTCAAAAGAACAGTAATTATTTGAAATAGAAATCTTTTGTAACATTATAAATGTCTTCTCTGTCATTTTTGGTCAACTTAGTGCATCCTTGCTGAATGAAATTATTTGTAATTTGATGAACTTCATCTATTTTTTAAACTGCACATTAAAAACCATTTGTTATATCTTTTCTATACATCGGAGCTAGACTGTGATGCTTCTGGCCTCCGGTCATCATTTGTTTCTAACCGTGTTTATGCAGCAACTGACGTCATTTATGAAACACAAGTAAAGGAACTTCAGTGTAAAAAATAAATCACATTTATGCACCACTCTGTTAGAATGGTTTATGTTTGATTCAGACTGATCATACGTCTGCCCGTCACATTGATGCAACAATTTACATGTAGTAAGAATGATTTTACAAGCAGTTTATACAGAAATTCCCTCTGCTGTTTCAGGAATGAAGCTTAATAAGTATAAAATGATTTTGCTTTTCTAAAATAATAGTAAAAATAAATTAAACTATATTTGCAAGTATTAGAAAAACATGAAATTCAATATAATATTATATAATATAATAATGTAATATCATATAAAACATGAAATAAATGAATTGCAAAGTCCATTTTTGCCAGTGAAATTCTGTTGATAAAACCCTGATTTTGATTTTTTACTCAACATCGGGAAGACAATTTAATAATTTTACAAATAAATTTCCCTAGAAATTCTTTCCCTAGAAAAGTTAAGTTGCTTTTCTAAAATTATTATTAGAAAATCTTTTGTATACCAGTAATTTTTTTTTTTTTTTTTTTTTTATTCACCAGATTTATTTTCATTTTTCTGCTGTTTAAGTGTAGCCTCGAGCTATTAGTGAATACTGTGTGGCATGGTGTCTTTTGGTGCTCTCCGATGCTGTCAAGCCTATGTAGACGCTGTGACCTTTGACCCTTACACTCGGCTCGGAGGAACAAGACGGCAGCATGGGTGGCCTCTGCCTTCTCATTTCCTTCGAGCGTTTGTGGGAAAGAAGAACAGAGCGAGAGAAAGAAAGATGGTCGAGAGAGAGAGAGAGTTTTGAGAGAATGTGCCAACCCCGTCCGCATGTTTCCATTAGATTGTCGTGTTGGCTAATTAGAGAGCGGCGGCATGATTCACCTTGTTAATTAGAAGGACTTGCACACCATCGGCCCCGGGGCTCCGAGAGGGAAAACGAGAGATCCAGAGAACGAGAGGGCTCTTCTTCAACGCCCGCAGTCTCTCCTTCTCTGAAGATCCTTTTGCTGTTTGATTCGAAAATGAATAAATCATCGCGCATACGACTCTTCATCTGCCACCGATGCAAATTACAGCTGATCAATAGAAGGTGACGTCGCGCTACTTACGGAAGAAAGAAAAAGAGGTTGAGAGGGGAAAAGACTGCTTGCCCAAGCACGGGTGACACAAAAATGGAAATTTTCTACTTAGATAAGCGGGTTTTTAATGATCTCCTTTCGCAGGAGCCAAACGATGTTGCTTGAATGCGTTATTCTGAAATTCCCCTCCATATAACAACGCGAACCACTCTCATTGTTTTCACTGCCGTTAAGTTAGTAACGCCAGCAATAATTAAAGATGGATACTAGCCAAGGTCAAACGGCGCACACATGTCTGCGATTCTGTTGAATATGAATGGTGCTTTAAGAGCAGGAAGTGACCTCATAATGAGCCGGACCCCTGGGGACGCCCGGGGCGTTTGTGTAATTGGGGTTTGGCTTGAACTGCAGGTCTCTGGAAATCTCTCCACAAAGAGCAAACTTCAGCCGGCTGCTTTAAAAACCCAGTGCTTTTACTGTATGAATGTGTTTTGATCTTCAGGGTCTTTCTGCTCAAGGTCAGCATGTCGAGCCCTGTTTGACCCTGAGGTCAGTTCATACATGGATCAATGATTTACACATTACTGTGAACTAATAATGGACATGCTGGCTCTAACCGGATCTGCTCATTAACTGCTCAAACAATTGCTTAAAATTTTTGCATTGAAGAATTGGAACAGCATAAATGCAGCTGAATTTGGCAAAATATTTTTTTTTTTCTCAAAAACACCATTTTATTTAGTATTACATTTACTTTCAGTTCATTGACTTTTGAAACACAAAAAAAGTATTTGTCTCCACTGCTGGATATTTTCCTCTATTTTTAGATAGATATTCAGATAGATGTATAAGTGCCATCTAACAATTTCCCATTGAGTGTTTTGTCTCCCTAAGAAATACCACACATTACAGAAGTGTTAATTACATTTTTTTGTCTTTAGGTTACTTTTTTCATTAACTTTATTTTTTGTTATTTTTGTTTTTAAATTAAACATTATTTTTTAATTATTAGATTTTTTATTTTATTTTATTATTAATTTAAGAGGTCAATATTTGTGGATTTTTTTAAAAAAAATATATATATTTTTTTGTTGTTAAAAATATATTTTTTCAGTTAAACATTAGTTTTAATTATTGTTTATTTTATTTTGTTTTTATTATTAATTTAAGATGTTATTATTTGTGGATTTGTTACTATATTTGTGGATTTTATTTATTTATTTATGAAGAATTTGGCACTCCAAAGAATAGCAGAGCACTGCTCAGTGTCCTGGGGCAGGAGGGCGAGAGGGCAGATTTTGCCCCTGCTGGTCCTTTATGTTCCAGACTCCGGTGTTACTGAACCTGTGAAAGACCCCCCCTCCCCAAACCAGCCCGGTCCTCCCGTTCCGCTCCGGCACAGACATCTGTCTGCAGGAGTGTGTGCGGCGCCGTGGGCCTGTGGCCTGTGGGGGGAGGAAGGAGAACAGAAGGTTCTGTAGGGCTGATAGAGATGGCAGGTTTGGCCAACATGACGAACACAGCTCAGATCTTCACCCGCATGCACTTTATGTGAAATGCACACATGAGCTAGGGGAGGTGGATCTGTGTGGCTTTGATTCGGGATGGAAGATTAGTAAGTCAGATAGATAGATAGATGGATGGATGGATGGATAGATAGATAGATAGACAGGTCAGGAAGTATTTGGACACTGACTGAGTTTTTGTGCTTTTGCTTTTATACACCATGATAATGGTTTTGAAATAAAACAATCAAGATGTGATTGAAGTGCAGACTTTTAGCTTTATTTTAAGAGGTTCCACAAAAATATGACATTTACTATTTAGGAGTTACAGCCATTTTAAGCAAAGGACCTCCATTTTCAGGGGTTCAATAATATTTGGACAAAGTGACATAATTGTAAATATAAGCACAATTTTAATACTTGGATGAAAATCCTTTGCAGTCAATGACTGCCTGTAGTCAGGAGTCCATGGACATCACCAAATTCTGAGCTGAATGTGAGCAGAGAGTATAGCCTTAAAGACCTCTGTCAGCAGTTACACCAACAATAAACAGCAGTGAGCCCGTTCCACTGGCAGCCATACATGCCCATGCCATAACACTGCTGCCACCATTTTTGTCACTTGATGCGGTGAGCTTTGGATCGTGAGCTGTTCCTTTCTTTCTCCATACTTTTCTCTTCCCGTCAGTTTGGTCCCATCACTTAATCTTGGTTTCATCAGTCCAGAGAATCTTATTCCAGAACATGGGAGGCTTTTTTAGATGTTTTCTGGCGAAGTCTAATCTTGCTTTCCTGTTCTTGAATGTTACCAGTGGTTCGCACCTTGTTGTAAACCCTCTGTATTTACCTTCATGAAGGCGTCTCTTGATTGCAGATTTTGACAATGATGTGCCTACCTCCTCCAGAGTATTCTTGATTTCTGTTGATGTTATGAAGGGGTTTTTCTTCACCAAAGGATTCTGCGATCATCCACTTTAGTTGTCTTCCATGATCCGATGTTGTTGAGCTCACCAGTGCTTTCTTGCCACGCCTAAGGTTTTGCTTTATGTTGTTTTTTCAGCTTAATGATGGCCTCCTTCACTTTCATTGAGATCTCCTTGGACTTCATATTGGTAGCACCAGTCAAACAGCTTCCAAACGCCAATTTGATACCTCATATCAACTCCAGATAGATAGATATACAGATAGATGTGTAGATATATATTCAGATATCTAAACATTCAGATAGATATTCATTTATATATTCAGACAGATAGGTAGATATGCAGATAGATATTCAGTTATATATTCAGATAGATATTTAGTCATATGTTCGGATCAATATTCAGACACCCTCTGTGAAACATTGAATTGTACATATTTTCAATTTACGGTGTTCTTTTACATGTGATGGCATTAATGTTGCCCTAGTGTTGACCTTTGCAAATAATCACAGTGTACAAGAGTAACAGCCGCTCTTCTCAGGTCTGAAAGAACCAAACGTAAAGATATTGATCATCCACAGGAGGGTGTGATTTGTGTGTAAATGGCTGCTAAAGGTTATCGTATCGTTTCTGATGCTGTTGTTCATTGTTGAAAGGTTACGCAAGATGAAATAAGTAACTTGAGGTTATAAGAAAGCATCTCTGTTTTGCACCGAGAGCAGTGAATTCTGTGTCAGCGTCCCCGCTTCATTATTCTTATGTGATGAGCGTAATTACGACATGCAAAACTTCTGTAAGTTTTACTTAACGCTGAGAGCAATTACCATTTCTACAATCAGCCAACTATTAAACATTTATTTTTGAAGCAGCACTGAGAATATATTAGCAGTTAGCCAAAATAATTCATATGAATATTTCTCTAAATTTGTCCCCTGTAATGAGCGCGGCGCTTAACTAACTCTACACATAGTTGAGCTATAATTTCCTCCCCCTCCCTCATTCTCTCTGCTGCACGTGGGTGATTCGTCTGTAATGGCGGCCGCTCTGAGAGCTGGCACCACAGATGGCACGCTGGGACCCGCATTTATCAGAACGCCATAAATCTGAGACTCCGGCAGTTGCTGCAGGCGAGAAGCGGGCGCCGAGTCTGGTGCCAACTGCTGCGCAGACATGCCGGCTCTGGTCCTTGAGTGGGGCGTCGTGGGCTGGAATAGGATTATCTCAGGGGTCAGTGGTCTGTGTCTGCTGGATGTGCTGATATGTGCGGTGATACCAGGCCTGCAGAGGACTGTGAGGATGTAGAGGCTAAAAATGAGCATCCTAATGTTGGTCCAAACTTGTGATTGGTGAATGGTGAGAACAAAAAAGCATTATTTAGTCCGTACCATTAATAATTATTGTTATTATTAAATGATCTGTTTTTATTTTATAGTTCAACGGTATTATTACTATAGTGATATTTCTATTGGTTTGTTCTTTCTTGTTTTTTTTGTCATTTAATAAAACAAAAATAACATTTAAATAATAATAACTATTATTATTATTATTATTAGTGCTGGGCAACTATTAATCGCGATTAATCGCATCCAAAATAAAAGTTTTTGTTTATATAATATATGTGCGTACTGTGTATATTTATCATGTATATATAAAGACACACACATAC
Source organism: Tor tambroides (assembly GCA_021397915.2). NCBI lineage: Eukaryota > Metazoa > Chordata > Actinopteri > Cypriniformes > Cyprinidae > Tor > Tor tambroides. The sequence goes on along the minus strand of JAFVLL020035850.1, from coordinate 1,487 downwards.
AGTATATATTTTGAAAATATTTACATGTATTTACATGTATATATTTATATTCATATAATTTATATTATATATAAATATATTTATTATATAAACATAACATTTTTTCTTAAATATATACATGCCTGTGTGTGTATTTAAATATACAAAATAAATATACACAGTATACGCACATATATTATGTACACAAAAACTTTTATTTTGGATGTGATTAATCGTTGCCCAGCACTAATTATTATTATTATTATTATTATTATTATTATTATTATTATTATTATTTAAAACTTTATTATTTGTTTTATAGTCCAGTGGTATATAACTGTAGTAATATTTACTGATTGGTTTGTTTCATAATTTAATGAAATAAAAAAAAAATTGTAATAATAAATATTATTCTCTTATATTATAATTAACAGTACAATAATATTATTACTATAGAACTATTTCTTTATTGCTTTAATTCTTATAGTTTAATAAAAAATATTTAAAAATTATAATAATAACAATAATAACTATTTTTATAATTTTTATTAAAAACTTGATTATTTAATTCGACAGTACAATAGTATTACTATAATAATCTTTATTGGTTTAATTTTTGTAACCTAATAAAATAAGTATTTAAATATTATTAATTACTATTATTATTATTATTAATTTAACTTATTTATTTTATTGTACAGTAGTATTATTACTATAGTGATATTTCTTAATTGGTAATTAATTTTTGTAATTTAATAAAATAAATTATTGCTGTTATTATTATATTAATATTTTTAATAATTATTCATTATCAGTATTCATTTTTATTATTATATGATATGATAGCTTGGCGTGAGGAATTTTTGAAAATTATTTTGAAAATGATATATTATGGCACCTTATTAACTTGTAAGGAGCTCATCAGCCTCTGATCATTGTATAGAAAAGAATCACATGAACATTCTGTTGAACATCTCGTTTTCTGTTTCATAGAGGAAAGAAAGTCATACTATGGGTTTGAAATGACATTTATGATTCATTTATGGTTCAGCTGTCCCTCCAAATGCATCTTCTAGACAACAATAAGATTGAATGGAGAGCAAACAGAGATGTTTCTTCTGAAAAGAAGACCCTGATTATCTCAAGTGTCTGTTTAATGGTTTCAGAAGAAATTCTTCCACTAAAGTGATGCCCGAAGGTAGTTTTTCAGGGTGTTGCTGCAGGTGGAGATGGACATGTCTTCATAACGCCACCACAGATGTGTGCGCTATGCTTTCCTTTCCTCTGTTGTGACAGGCATCTGACACCACAGACTCACTGTCTACAGACACAATTTGCACTGGCTGTTGAAAACCAAAGCAATCTTTATAACACGCCATTTTGAGGGCAACATCACAGTTCTCTCTGATCTTACACACACACACACACACACAGAGAACTGACTGCATGAAAGATTGCATTGATTGCCCTCATTCAGTTTAGCAACACACACACAGTCTCTCTCTAAC
>JAFVLL020035849.1:0-13495 GCA_021397915.2 Tor tambroides | reverse complement strand
AATAGCCCATACAGTTTGTACGGTATAAAAACCATTACGCCTATGGAGAGTCCCCGTAAACCACAAAACAAACGTGTGTGTGTGTGTGTGTATGTCGCACTAATGTCACAGAAAGTGTCATCATAGTGTCACCTTTCAGAAAAGCTTTCATATATATTTCATATATATTTAATTATTTATTCTGAAATTATTATTTATTGAAGCTTGATGCTAAATGTGTGATGTATTGTGAGTGTTGCTTTGCAGTTTCTAGGGTTTTCTGGATGGTTGTTAGGTGATAGAGCCTGTACCTTGTATAATATTCAGGCCCCTACCTTGAACTTGTCTATGGGAATTTTTCACATTTTGTTTTGTTTTATTTTATTTTTTATATATATATAATTTTTTGTTGTTGTTTTGTTTTGGTCTGTTGGGGTTTTCAGTTGTTTTTTGCTTTTGGTTTTGTTTTGTTATTTTGAGGTTTTGTTTTGAGTTTTATTTATTTTATTTTATTTTATTTTTTTGTTTGTTTTGTGGTGTTTTTGTTTGTTGTTTTTTGTTTGTTTTTCATGTCTTGCTTTATGTTTGCTTTATTTTGTTTTCAGGACAAAAATTCAAATTAGATCACTTAAAATATATTAGTACACCTCTCTTCAGCACGTGACTTGATTTTAAGTAAAGTTTATACCTTGTCAATCTACGATTGTGTTGTTTATAGGTTTGTCTGTATTGATATTAGATAAATTCTATGTTTAACAATGATAGATTACACTCATCAACTTTAAGGATTTGTTAATGGTTTAGGTGTCCGTAAATGCACTTTTGTCTCTCTTATTAGAGACGTGGTGTGAAAACTAACGCCCTGTTTGGCTGATTGTTCCCCGTGATGGCTCGTTATTCAGGCACAGCTCTGGTCCTGGTGACACCTCCACGGCCACTGAGCTCGGCAGCCGCCGCCGATGGCACGTAGCCAGCCCTGCCTCGTGCAAATGAGTTTTTCGCTCACCCTGTTCCACCCCTACGTCGGCTCCCGTGCTCGTGCGTGGAGACGCTCGCCACAACACATTCACCTGTCTCCGTGACAGGAGACTCAATTCACACTCATCAGCGGCTTCCCGGCTTCCTTACTCCATCTGCAGAAAAAACCCTGCGGTTCCTCGCTCTCAGACTAAATTTAACTTGGGTTGCGTCTGCTACACAGTCTGGGCCTGTCCACCGGCAAACAATTATAGCAAGATCGACAGTCTCCTTCAATAATGGAGTTTTCTAAATGAATTCTGGAAGCAGATACTCTGTGATCTAGCAACATCCATCATAGAGATGTTTTTTTTTTGAAAACCTCATTCAGCTGAAAACCAGAGTGATCTTCTCATCTGAAAAATGTTGCTAATATGATCCAGCATGCTTCTGGTAAATAGTATTAGGGGTCTATGTGGATCTGCACAGGGCAATAAAACCTAAACATGCTCTGCAAATGTGAAGCTTTGACCCAAAACAATCGGCAATTTTGCATTTTAATACTATTTGATTTTAAATCCTAAGTTGTCATCGTGGTCTCAAACTTTCCGACCCCCATATTGGGTTCCATCAGACTCAGATCTGGTATATTACATGCAGCTTGTCTTATACCAACACTTCCACACAGCTACTCTATATAGGCTCACACAAAAACACCCAGATGTCGACGAGAATATGATCAATCCCATCACCAGAGCTTCATTCTGCTGCTTATCCCCTGGAGAATGAGGATACTTCTTATACAAATCTGTTTCTCTTGCTCTCCTCCTCTGTCTCTCTCTCTCTCTCTGCCGTCCTGCTCACTTCCGAAGGGGGAGGATGTAGTGTTGAAGTGAGATAAGGCAGATTACAGCAGGACGGGCACATTAAAAAGGCACATTTTCCACGCTCTCGCTTCTAATACCAGATGGGAGACGCTTTTTACAACTTATTCATGTATTCATGCATTTGACTGGCCTGAATAATGCATTGTTATTTTTAACCCCTACCACACTTGAGTGGAGTATTGAGTGCAACAATCAGGGACTTACCAACCGTTAGAACATTTCTACCACTTTCAGAAATTTCTGAGGACCCCCCTGTCCAATTTTTGGACAATAATAATTGTATTTTAAGATCTTAATTTGCTTGACCAGAGTGCACTGAATAAAAATGTTAGCGGCTGCATAAAAATGTCTGTTTTTAAACCCGACATTTTCATCAGCTGTCGATCGATTGATCGTATTCTGTGTGGTCAAAATATGGCTACTTTCATCTAATTCATATTCAAGAGCCAAGCTGATCATTGGAGCAGTAAAAATCACAGCACTACAGTAAAAATCCCATTGACTTTCTCTATATAATAACTTATTTCAACAAAATTTGAATCTCTCCTGTGTATATATTTGTCTATTTAGTAATAAACTTCAACTGTATAGCATTTTGTACTTTGTATGTCTATAAGTAGATCTGATTCATAGACTGATTCTACGAATTCAGTTATGTCATTTACAAAGCTTCATGGGCTATGTAGTTCATTGCCTCATAAAAGACGTACACAGCCTTTGGCTTTTTCTCTGATTTTCAGTGGTATTTTTGCTTCAAAAAGTTTGTAATGTTGTGATTCATCTCAGAGCTGGTTGGTTTGGTTCATGGCTTTTTATTGAAGTTTTTTTTAAATCCCTATGGGAAAAATTCTGGAATCAAGGCTGCTGACGAAGTGAGTGATCATTATTGCACTAATTTGAATTAAATAGAGTATATATTACCCTGTATTTACCACGTCTGTACAGTATGTCTACCATGCGCCTTGATATTTGATGGCCGCAGTATGCTTCAGGACACATTCTGTGCTTTTGAAAGCATCTTAAAGAAACAATTGCAGCTGATTGGGTATGATTATATTTTACCTTTGAAAACAACGTTTGAATGCACTCCCGTACTTAAATACATGCGCTCGCTGTGCCAGATAATGATTATTGACTGTTACCTGTTACATTCAGCTTCCTGTTTGTGTAGCACACAGTCAGACACGCCGCCACACACCAACGGCACAACCACTACCTTTCCCGTCGTCTTCATGATAATAAGCTGCTATTTGTCCTCTTTCTTACCCTGTCCTTTTTCTATTTTCCTCACAAGACATCCTCTTCCAAACGACTAGTACCTCTAAACAAGATGAGTTCATTTCGGCCCATAATTACATTTCCCTCCAACGATGTCCTTCTCTTCCGTGACCTTTCCTGAATCACGTACACAGACCCACGCCACTTTACACGCTTGCACATTCAAGCGCGCAAGAGTACAAAGCCATTCATAAATACCTGCCTGTGTCCACTCAAGGCCCTTTGCAGCAATCACAGAGGTGTCTGCCTGACCTCTCTCAGTTTAATGCAGGAGAGAGCAACCCTTCCCATCAGCCAGCGGGGTTCTGGTGACAAAGAGATTCTTCATATGACCCTCTCAAGAGCTCTTTATGTGTCTTACAGTCTCCACGGAGCACACAGGTGCAGGAGAGGCCAGCCACTTTGAGAGAGATTTCTTTTAAATACTGTTCTCATTTCTTCATAGTGTTGTAGAGATCAAATAGTAGTCAAATTCACCTGTTCTAATCGGTTGTTTATATAGTAAAACAAGTTGATCTATCTATTGTTCTATTAGAAAATGTGTTCTGAGTACTTTTTGATTACTTTTAGATTACCTTAGTCATAAAAAATACTTTCCATTCTTTGTTACCCACCTCAAGAAGTGTATTGAACATTACATTACACCAAGGTTTCCCAAACTGGGGTTCAAGAGGTGATGAAAAGCTAATAAAATCATAAAAATGTCAAATTAAACTAGTTGTGTGCCCGTTCCATTTTTTTGTATAATTATAGTAACCTGATTAATGGCTGGTGTGTGCAGTTCCATAAAACTGGAAGACTTTCCAAATGTACTGTATAAGCAGTAGGATTTTTTAGAAAGGAACATTTAAGAGAAAAAAAAAGAATTAGTGTGAATCAATAGATTATGAATAGTTTACTGCCATTGTGTAAACATGTAATCATGTAATCTGTAAAAAAGTAACTGTAATTTGATTATGAGCAATTGAAAATGTAATATAATTAAATTACAAGTACTCAATTTTTGGAATCTGGTTATGTACCAGATTACATGTAATCAGTTACTACCCAGCACCAAACCTTCACGGTATGGACGTCATAGTTCGGTTCATGCAGTCAGATGATGAACAGGAAAGAGCAGAAGAAGAGACGATCTACGCACCAACCTAAAACAAGAACGGCGAGTTCAGATGGCACACCTGCTTGTTTTAAATCAGCAGTGTGGGAAAGTTTCGGGGTCTAGAGAGGCACTGGTCAACCGGCTATAAATCGGAACCGGTTTTTAGTTTTATTTTGGCTGATCTTTATTCCAGAATTGCACACAAACTGCATTGCAATCATTTCCCAAAATGTAATTTGTGTGGAATTTTTATTAAGTCTGTAAAGGGGCCTCATAAACTGTGACCCCAAAACCAAAGTGTGTACCGAACGTGGCACTCCTAGAATAAATAAATAAATATTATATATATATATATATATATATAGTGCGTGTGTGTGTGTGTGTGTGTGTGTGTATGTATATATATATATATATGTATATATATATATATATATATATGTATATATATATATATATATATATATATATATATATAATGTGACGAGTCGGCTGCCTCCCCCCTTTCATATCATCACTGCCTGGCCCCTGAGCCTGCCGCTCTCCCAGGCTCCCGACGGAGTGGACGTGGTGAGAGAGGAGGGCGCTGAAACTAGCCCGGTTTACGGCGTGTGATGAGGCACACCTGAATCGAATAGGGCCTCATCACCGCTGTCGCTTATATGCCGAGAGCGCCCGAGAGGACCTGTCTTCCCGTGTATGGCTGCAGGTCTCTGTATCCAGGAAGGGAGCGCTGAGAAGCATCCTTCCGCCACGAGATGGTGGAGCTGCTGGTCCTGCGAAAGTTCTAATGATGGCTGTGACCGTGACACGCTTGTCGGCCAGGATGCCGGGCCGCAGAGTCCCCAGGCGGCCGCGGCCAGCAGAGGACGAAGCCGCGCAGAAGCCGCCGCTCTCGGCGTCCCGAGAGGGGGAGCGCGTGCGCCACCGACTCCGCCTCCTGGACCCTTCCTTCCCGAACACTGCCTTCCCTTCACAACCCCGAACACGGCGAGAACACCAGATCCCCTGTTATTTTTGACACTTTTTCCCTGGACACTTTTTGACATTTCTGTTTAATAAAGCCTCCGCCTGCGCCACACCCACTGCAGCCCAGCCAAAGTACCTCCCACAGTGGGTGAATGGGCAGGCGGAGCCCATGAAGGCAGTGGCACACCTGATGACGGCGATCCTCTGCTGCATTTTCCAAGAGGAAATCTGCATACCAGACGGAGGAACGATGAATGCCTCCCCAGGCCACCAGCTGTGGGTGACCTTCCTCTTATTGTCATTTACCCTGTGGCTGGTTGAGGCTGTCGACTGATATCCACTGTCCTGGGTTCCAGCAGTGGCAGGGAGCACACTGGAGAGAATCCTACCCCGCCACTCCGACTGCTGGAGCCTGGTTGAGGAAGATAGCACTCTAACAAGGGCAACCTGATGACGGGATGTCGTTGGGGGGGAATGACGGTCGGCTGCCTCCCCCTTTTCATATCATCACCACCCCGTCCCTTATTCGCCGCCCTTCACCAGGCTCCCGACGGGGAGGGGCGTGTGAGAGAGGAGGGGAAGGCGCTGAAATCTGAGAGCCAGCCATGCGGTGCAGCACACCGCACCCAGCCTCATCACCGCCGCCGTTTATATGCCGAGCGCCTCCGGGAGACCGGGTCTCTTCCCCCGTGCATGCACGCTGCAAGTCTCTGTGTCCCAGGAAGGAGCGTTGAGGAACATCCTTCCGCCTCGCCAGAGATGCGGGAGCCGTTGGTCCTGCGAGTTCGAATGATGTCAAGATCGTGACACGGCCGGCCAGGATGCCTGGCCTGGAGTCCCCAGAAGTGCCGCGGCCAGGAGAGGACGAAGCCGCGAAAGGCAGAAGCCGCCGCCCTCGCGCCCGGACCTAGGAGGTGGAGCGGAAAGCCACCAGACTCCGCCCCTTCCCTGGACCCTTCCTTCCCGAACACTGCCTTCCTTCACAACCCCCCAAACACTTAGTGACACCAGATCCCCAAGCTGAGTTTGGACATACTTTTTTCCCCCTGGACACTTTACTTTTGACATTTTGAGCCATAGCCTCCAGTATTCTGATTATGCATAACTGCCTGTGGCCTGTCGTTGTTCCTCCTTGATACAATATATATATATATATATATATATATATATATACTGTATATATATATATATATATATGCATGTATATTTGCTGTTCTAATGCTTTCTGGGTATCCACATTTTGTTGTATGGAGCTGCTAAACCACTTGAAAATCTAATTCCGTCTCTCCCGACAGACTGTATATTATCAACTTGCAGAACGCATGAATACCAGCTGATAAATGTGTGTGTGTGTTTGAAAGGGCTTGCTTGAAGGAAAAGAAAATGATTAGCGTCAAATGTGCTTGCTGATTGTACTCAAAATTTGTTTGAAAGAAAAAAAAAAGAAAACATTTTTTTTTTTTAGGATATTGCTTTTAGCCAAAACAAACAATTTCATCTTTGTCATTACGTTTGAGTACTGCAGTAACAGAGAGCAGTGTGGGGAAAGATCATTATGTAAGCTGTATGTAGCCTACAAAATAAGGTTTCTTGCTCTTTTCTTTGCCCACTATCATTAAACTTTGACCTCCTGAAAATCCCAAAGTAGTCGCTTTGAGTCTGGTGACCTGTTTCTGTTGGAGTGCAGTGCCTGCTTGAGCCTCGCTATTGTTAATTAGTTTTGCTTGCTGAAGTAGGTATCGCTATTAAACCACTACTGCTTCTACTAGGGAATTTTAACAAACCCCTAACATTAATTATTAAACTTCAAAATGTATCTCGACCCACATTGTTTGTGCTACGGAAATGAATTATAAATTACACCTCCAATCTTGCAACTTTGTAAGGTGTGCAGTTACTTCTGTAAGCAGCCAGACTTATGATTTTCACCTGGCAGATGGAAAAACAGGCAAGAATATACCATAGACTTGAACTGTTGGAGAAACCAGAGATTCGATTTAAAGATCAGAAAATTATAGAGACTGGGAGTGTGCTCTTTTGACCTGACACCAACTAACAATGGCCTAGCAACTACCCAGAACATCCTAGCAACTACCTGCAACATCCAAGCAATACCTAACAACCAGTGCTAGGCAGATTACAGATTTCCAGTTTTCTGGAACTGCACACACCAGCCACTAGTCAGGTTACTGTATTTACATAGAAAATGGAAACCACACAGTTAGTTTAATTTGACATTTTATGATTTAATTATTAGCTTTTCACCACCTCACGAACCCCAGTTTGGGAAACCTTGGTGTAATGTAATGTGTAATGCTCTTCTTGATGTTGATAACAAAGAGCGAAAAGTATTTTCATATGAGCTAGGTCAAAAGTAATCTAAAAGTCATCAAAAAGTACTCAGAATACATTACCATATGTGTAATCCAACAGATTATTACTAACTACATTTTCTGTTATGTAATTTGTGATCAGTAATGGACTACAATTTGTAAGTAATCTGTCCAGCACTGCTAACAACCACCTTGAACACCAATGACCTGGTCCTATTCACATTTCTGTAATTTTTTTCTTCTGTATACCATGTGCCTCCAGTTTTCACTTCCAGACTACTTGTTTTTTTTCTGAATTAATTTTCTACTTCTTTTGAACATAATTGTATATCACTTTTTAGCAGGCTATAGAAGCAGGGATTATGTTTGAATTCATCTTGATTGTGATCTCTTTCCAGTCGTGCGGATGCATAGATTTGTCTTTTGCATACTGAATGCACACGTGCTGAATTAAATCCAGTCTTAGGCTGCGATTTGAAGCCTGTGCTAGTGTTCGCAGTGCACTGCATCGGGTTAATGCTCACTAAAGCTCACAGGAGATAAACCTTGCCTCTGATAGACGTGTTTGGTAGTGTATTAAACCCGTGAGCTAACGTCGTCCTGCTGGTCTTGCCCGTGATGTTACCTCTGTGTCTTCACAGGCCTGAGGTCAGGAGTGGCTCACCTCGGGAATACTACACAATTATGCGCACTGACAGCTATCACAGGAGAACAGGAGTGCCTGGCCTTTGAATCCAACCACAAAAAGATGTGTATTATCCATTTTTGTGCCTAATTTTCTTTATCCAAGGGCAACACTGAGGCGTGCAAAAAAAGGGAGACAGCTGCAGTCAAATAAGCCCTTTGAAGAAATACATCAAAAGAGCAAATCATCTCGCCGTGTGAGGGATGACAACAGCAGAGGGTGGGACACTGGGTTTGGAGGTCATCTGCAGAGGTTCAGCTTCATTTTTTTGGTACTCTTCCAGTTTTTGCTATTGATGCATCACAGCAAATATGGCGAAAAACATGAATGCTTGAATACTAATGGATAGTTTTCTCCAGGCTTTGTAAACTTTATTCTGGGTTGAGTACAAGTTAAGCTCAGCATTTGTGACATAATATTTATTATGGATAAAAATGAATAAAAAAATTAAATAAAATCGGTGTTAAACTGTGACAATGAAAGCAAATGCAGCCAATCTGTAAACCTTAAAATACTTAGTGTTTTAACTGCACAGTAACAAAATTAAGTAAAATTAAGTAGCTACAGATCCTTTTCCAAATTGTGATTAGCAAGGGAAAAAAACATGTTGGTAGAGACTTGGTTTAGTTCATTGGTTGTTGATTGGATGGAAGCAAATTTGAATGTGAGCTTGAGGTTGTTTGTAAAAAAGAGGTGGAGTTTATCTGGACGAAATCATAGGATAATTCAGCATACCTCACCAGAGAGAACTGTTGTTTCGTTTGAAGATCAAGCTCTATCATGACAACTCTCGGTTGATTCTCAGATTTTAGCATGGTAATGGATATGATGATGTTAATGTATTTGGTCTTGGCAGAGTAGATCTGCTACGCTGCTGAATTGCTGCTGTTGTTGTTTATTGCTGTTGTTGGAGATTATTGCTGCTGCTGCTGCTGCAAAGCAAGTACAGGAACTTGCTACTGCCAATACAATATGCCGTTATGGTGCTGTGAATATTTAAGACATACTGCTGCTGCACAAGTAACATATATAATAACCCTTTGCAGATCTATACAGGTGGAGCTGGGAAAGGTGGAGGGTTTTAGAGTAATTCTGAAAGTGCGCTGCGAAATGCTCTAGTGGATGCTAACCAGCCATTTAAACATAAAGCAGCAAGCTTATTGGCTACGAATGCAACATGAACCAATCAGCTTGTGCCAACTTGTTTAACACTGTGAATATCATCAGTTTGCATTAACGACTCATCAGAGTTTCATGACAGAACTTGGTATTTATGACATTGCTCCCGTTCACTTCTGTTGTAACTGCCAAACTGTAACCTCAATTTTTGCTGTTTTTTTTGGGTTTTTTTGGTGCTATTATGCCACCAAATACTGTTTATAGTGGTTCACTTGTGTTGAATCCATAATATTCAGAGGAAATGAGAGCAACACCACCCGCAGCTCTTCTCAAGCCTCCTTAACACATATGCATGCTCATACATACACATACATCTTCTGTCACGCTGGAGAGGGCGCCCGGGGCTCGCGGTGCAGGGCGGATTGTGCCGAGCCGATCCCATCAGGATCACGTAGCGGCCGTTGACAGCTCCCTGCACGCATTACGCATTAATACATCCAGCACTAAAACATTATCATAGCACTGTCTGAAAGGCGGATCAGTGGAAGCTTCCTCGCTGTCTCGACTTCCTCTCACTCTGTTTATGCCTTATTAGTTCATTGTATAGGTCCTATTATTTCCTACTTTTCTTCCTGTCCTAACCTCTTCAGAGCTGGAGGACAGCAGTTAATTGGCTGCGAGAGACATTTCCAGTTCATCAATAGGTAACTATAGACTCCCGCTCTTTCCTCAGGATACTGTATTTCTATCCTTGAAAATGAGCACTAAAGCATAAGGAGGAAACGGCTCATCTCTGTTGCGACCCCAGTGGTTCGTAGCCTCTCGGCTTGCGACGCCAGTCACATTCTAACAGGCAATTTGCCTGCTTGTCTCAGCCTGAGAGGGCAGCTTATCTGTGCTAACACAGTGGAGAGCTGCGTATGCACCTTATACTGGAGCTGTCTTTTGCATTTTAATCAGCTCATCCTTTTCCTCGACGCTCATCAACTCTCGGCGACAATAGGTGGAAAAGCGCCGACTGTTATTTAATGGGTTCGGGGAGGCAATTCTGTGTACTGTCACAAAACAAACAGAGCGCCACTGAGAAGGAAGCTGTTTATGCGGATCGTCGGACTCTTCTCAGTGTGTACTTCCTGACAGACACATCAGAACTGATTTGAAGAACCGTTTTACATCAGACTGATGAAATCAGATGTCTTAGAGGCAGGCTTTTGGGGATGAGGCCAATCTGTCGAAGCAGAAGTAATGAGTCAGAGCTCAGCTGCCATTAGTTATGACTGTGAGGATGAGGAAAGTACCGGAATGCGTCAGCCCGTCTCAAAGGCCATCATAGACTGAACAGACTTGTTTATCATTTTAGGGAAAAAATAAAACTGCATAGGCGAGAGAGGGGTCGCAATTTGCAACATGTTAGGGATGAAGCATATGGTAATAAATAAATGATTTTCTAATTTAAATTATTTTTAAAATTTATTTTAAAATAAAATATTGCATTCAAATATTATTAAATAAAATATTATAAATAATATTTTTATATTTTTATTTATATTTATACTAGTAGTTTTTAGCATAAAAATGTGTCACTCTCATGTATATCTCTCAATCGCATCAGCTGTTTGGCTTTTTATGCACATATGGTCACCTGAAAAAGATTGTGCACAGTTTTTTAGATTAAGGGGGTGTCCCATCTTACCCACTGACCCATTTTACCCCGTTCCCCCTTACTGGGTTCCACTAGTCCAATGGTTGTCAACAATTAAGGGCCTGGGCCCATTAGGAGCCCTAATAAATCTTAAATTATTAAAATAGTATTATATTAACGGTCACACTTTATTTTAAGGTCCAATTCTCTCTATTAGCAAACTTTTGTCAGACTTTTGTCTCTGTAAACTTCTAATTTGCTGCTTATTAATAGTTAGTAAGGTAGTTGTTAAGTTTAGGTATTAGGCAGGATTAAGGATGTAGAATATGGTCATGCAGAATACTGTATGTGCTTTATAATTACTAATAAACAGCCAATATGTTAATAAAAGGCATGCTAATAAGCAACTAGTTAATAGTGAGATTTGGTCCCTATACTAAAATGTTAACATATTAACTTAATTGTAATTAAAATGAAATTAAGTTGTAAGCCTAATTAAAAACACTAAACATAGAGATCTACAGCATTTAACTGCCATTGTATGTTTGTGTTTATTTATTTTTATTACAAAAGAAGTGAAGATATGAGGACTTTTGACTGTTGTCTATTCTAGATTTTTGTATACCAATGCATCGCTACAAAGTGTAAAACAGGTCCTGTATGTGGCTGTTGTCTGCGGTATCAGGGCGTGTATTAGCACTTCCTCCACACAAACATTCACAATGAGTTTTTTGGAAGTGCGAGTGGTTGGTTAGTTAGTGAGCCCAGGCTGATGAAGTGCGAGGTTCAGACGTGCAAAGATGAGGGAGGCACAGTCGTCTTTTTTTAGAGAGAGAGGAGGAAAAGAGAATGAACACTTTGATCACACAACACACGAAAGCGCCACTGATCTCATCCTTACGATGCTGCTTGCCAGGTTTATCACATGCGTGCGAGTGGGTTTGTGTGTGCGTAAGTGGAGCGTGGTCCTTAGAGACAGGCACAAACCTTTAATTAAACAAGTGGGTTCTCTTAACAGATTTACACAAAGTAAAACCCACAAATGATAGAGGAGACTGGAGGCTGATATGACGCACGGCAGAGATGAAAACAGGGACGGAGATAGTGAGAATGTATTAGAGTGTGTGGGGACAGTCGGAAATGAAACTAGCCCTCTCTGAAGTGACACGGTCCGTTCACTCTTCAGCAACTCCGTGTTTGTCAATGCCTCATGAATATGTATCATCTAAATAACAATGATAATAATCAGATGGTTCCTGTGAGTATCGGAAACAGATATGTATTCATTCCAGTTAAATAGCCCTGGTGTATTGCAAATTAAAATTTCCACCTTTCTCATTTATGTAGAATTAAGGGATTAGTTCATCATTTACTCAGCCTTATGTCATTCCAAACCTGTATGACTTTTTTTTTTTCTAGCATAATCAAACAGGAGAAATTTTGAAGAGTATGCTGGTCGTGGTTTTCTATGCAATTACAGTGAGTGGTAAATGAAGCTTTTAAACTTCAAAAAGGACACTAATGAATCCTAAAAAATGGTAAAAATGGTTCAAGTCTTGTGTGTTATATTCAGAAATTCATGTGATAGCTTTCTGATGAACAGACTGAAATTTAAGTTCTTGTTAACTGTATTTTTCATCTAGTGAGGTGTTAACTGCTGCAGTCAAATATTTGAGTCCCTAAACTGGATTTGAGATCCAGATTAGTCCAGTTTGTGAACAAATCATCCGTTGGTTTTGTCAGTGGCATCAAATGATTTGTTGCTGTGTTTTTATTAACTAAAACTAATACAATAGTTTTTCGTTGATTGAAATTAAGCTGGAATAATACAATAAAAATATTATTATAATAAAAAAATATTAGATTAAAAACTTCAAAATTACAAATGCCAAATAACTAAAATAAAATAAGTTCAAGTAGAAGTTAAAACAAAAAATATAAATAAATTACAGCTAAATAGAATAACAAAAATTAACAAGATGACAAAAGCACATAAGCACATTGCTAAAAATGAATAAAAATAACAAAAGCACAGTACTAAAATTAACATGCCAAATGAAAATATTAAAATAAAAGATTTTTAAAAAAATATTATTAATTACAGTGTATAAGTATATAAATAATACTAAAATAATACTGATTCACTGGCAAAATCTGATTTGTTCATGAGTTTCAATTCATCACACAAACTTATCATATGGCTTCAATAGACTTGCACTTGAAATATAATGCATGAGTCAAATGGACCACTTATGATATTTTTAAGACACTTTTTGTCATTTTGAAACTTGACAGCCCCAATTCGCTTTCACTATATAAAGAGAGCAGCCAGGATTTAAGATCTGTTTGTGTCAGGTTTGGAAGGGCATAAGTAAATGATGACAGAAATTTCATTTTTGCGTAAATCATTTCTTCAACTTCATTCCTGAGTGGTGGAATTTTTAATAAGAAATAGACAAAGTCTTTTTCAGAAAAAATGTGGCTTTCTTATTTTCAGAGTGAAAAAAGCTGATTAGGTCCCTCCAGCATAAGGACGGGTACGCTGAAGCA
>JAFVLL020035848.1:27181-49365 GCA_021397915.2 Tor tambroides | reverse complement strand
TGATTAAAAAGTGTTCCTTTAATTTTTTTGAGCAGTGTATATATATATATATATATATATACTTATTTTTTCATGAGCTTAGTGTTTTATAGGCCTCATGACAATGTTTCGTGCACGGCAGTTAAATTCACTGAGCCACAACTGCTAAAAGGTTTGGTGTAATGAGGGGGAGAATGAGTAGCAGAGCCCTGAGGGTAACCAACTCCGCAAACCTGGATCAGACAGAGAGGAAATTATCATTCACTAAAACAATGCCTTGCATTATGTCTAAACCGCTTTCCAATTTTATTTCGAAACCCGCAATTGCTCTGAAAATCACAAACACATCAGACTAATTTAAAGCTTTCTCCTAGTGTTTTTCTTACCGGGGCGACTCATTTAACTTTAGCATTCCTCGCGTAAGGATTTTAGGTATCAATTTGCCTGTTTAAATAAATACTCCCTGAAATGTTTAACTGCACTGGAGAGCACTGGTGTTGCTGGGTTTACAAAAGCACATATCACAGTCTGTTCTTAACTCGGATGCTTTAAATATAGGACGCTCTTGCTTCGTCATTTATTTAATATTGGGCATACCAGCCGCCATCTTCATCATCATCATCGTGCCCAGACAAGACTGTTGACATTCAAACCTGGTTGAGGGCGTCTGCCGCACTGATCTGAAGGCACCGTAATGGGCATTTACAATGCAGTGTAGACACACCAGCTCAAAGATAACTACAGATCCAATTTAGTTCATAAACAATGAGACAGTGACCTCATGGTGCAACCATCCATGGCAGCTTCATCGGTCAAAAGCTTCTAGTGCTGTTAAGGATAGTTGTGGGTGTGTTGCTTCTTGCCAGAATTCAATGTAAGGTAATGCTGACCACCACAGCGTCCACACCTGCTTCGGCCTGTAGATTTATAAAGCCCAGTGTGTCTACAAACAGCAGAAGGACTTACAATCTCCTCCAACTGAGACCATGTCCACCACATCTGTCCACCTCTGAGCAGAGGAATTGTTTCCCTCTCTGGCTTCGTATCTCCCTATTCACTTTGTAAACTTACATTTTTGAGTTTATAGACTAGAAAATTAGCTTTGACGTGCTGGAATCTGACCATAATAACTATCTGATGCAAGCTGTGCTCAAATGTTTCCTTTAATTAGCTCTCACAGTACAGAGACAGAGACAAGAACTTGTTTTTCTCAGCATGGACATTTTTTTTCTTTTTTTGTCCATGCAGTGAAGTCAGTTTTGTTTCAATTTTTTATTGGTTGCATAAAAAGTTGAAACATTCTTGAAAATATCATCTTTTGTGTCCCACAGAAGAAACAAAGTCTTTGGAGTGACATGAGGGTGAGTAAAAGTGAACTATCCCTATAATATTTCCAAGTTGCAAGATGCAAAACAGGGTATTTTTTTATATTCACTAACTGCCAAATTTTATCCCACAGGAAGAAAAAAAAACCCAATAAACAAATTTTAGAGGAAGGCAGGAGCCAGGGCTGGGTGAGACATGCCAGAACCCCACTGCACTGAACTCCCAGGCTCAGACTCTGCTTGCTTAGGGACCACGTCTTAACTGGGAGTCCCGTCAGCAGCTATAACGCCACTTAGGGAGCGGATCCCTGGAATGAACTGTCCCTAGGCGCGGCACTGGTGGTTGTGGAAATAGAGTATGGATCTTTTGATCATGGCTGATCCTCTCAGGCCGCAGCAAGGCTGGAGAGGGGCCTCGTCGTCTGCACCATTAGGACTGTGAAATTCCTGACATTCAAAAGCAGCCACAGGTTAGGGGCCGGATGGCAGGAGTCGTTGCACACTATTCAGTGCTGCTTCTCACCTCAACCAGGCCTCTGTGTTGTGATACCATTAAAAACCATAGTGTCTATTTGATTTAGAGAGTATAAAACATGGGAACACCATAAGCTTTTCCTGTCAAGGCATCTTCACATGGTGGTTTTTCATGGCAGACACTGCAAGAACTCAAGGGGATCATGAGTAGGCTCTTGATATCTCAGTCTCTGTCTCCTGTTCTAACCCTTGCTGCTCTTTCTGCTTAAGATAAAGCACAGACTGTCATTTTAAGGAGGATTTTCTACTCAAAACCACCTAAGGGGTTGGATTATGTGGATTGAGACAATTGAATCCACATTATTAGTTATAGTTTCCTCAACATTGCTGTGCAGAAATGGGCTTATTTAAAGATAGAGCTCAATTTCTGAGGTAATCCATCTTGAAGTCGCCTAATGCCTTCAAACCAAACTATGCTGAGAAAATAATCAAATTGGAAGAACATTTAATCTGGATCATAACGATTGCACAATAATGTATAAAAAGAATCATGATACTGGAGTAAACACAATGTTAATATTGAGTAACTTAAATTTTAGACACAGTATTGGATGTTAGTTTGTGTATTTTTGCGCAAAATAGTTCCAACTGAGTCAACGTAGAATTCTGTATAATCTGTTGTGAAATCTGTTGTGCATCTTGAAGCAATACACAGTAGTTGTGTTCCTGAATGAATCAGATTTTTGAACAAATTATTGGAGTAAATGACTCACTGTCTTATTTATAAAGACTGTGGCTGGGTTTGCATACCGTCTGAGTAGGTAATCAAAACATACTATGCAACCATTAAAAAAGTACATTCTATATAGTTTGAACGTGTAGAATGAATGAAATGCAGACAAACTACATCCACCATGTTGTCATTGTCATGTGACATAGTCTTAATTGCATGACTTCAATGCCATTTGCAACTACCATGGCCTCATGGGAAAGTAAAGTGTCCATCAGTTGCGCACTTCAGAATCATGGCAGAAGTAGTAGGTCATCTTGGTAATTTTGATTATTGTTTGATGAATACTGTGGACATAATTGACATTAATTATAATCATAACACAGAATCCGCCATTTTGTCCGACAAACAAATCAGACAGAAGAGTAGATTAACTTCAGTGGACTTAAACTTGAAAAACTGTGTGTATTGAAAAATTGTGTGTATCTTTCTCCGGTTGAAATAAAATATTTTCTGATGTTCATTCATGTTTATTTCGTGCTTTAAGTAAATATGAGAAAATGATCAGAGCCACAAAATGGTATTTATTGTTTGAATTTCTTTAAAAAATTATAACATTTTCAGTTTCCTCTTTGTTTTGCAATGTATTTTTCACTGCATGAGAACATCATGTGTGATGTGATTGGCATGGCTTGTTGGACATAGCAACAGTAACTAAGGGGGCGGGTGTTTGCAAAGGGTCATCTGTTGCATTATCGCCACCTACCGGCATAAGGACGTAATGTGCAGAAAAAAATCACTATAAATCCCCACCATTTAACTGTTGTGTAAGATATATTTTTTGTTTATACAAGAAATGAATCACTTCATGTTCCCTATGAATCACTCAGATTTCATTTCATCACTTGAGTACTCTAACAAGGATATCAAAACTTCAAAAGGGTGCTCTTGATGGGTCTGACAGCAGCTGAGTCCACAGTTGTTGAGTGAGGCGTGTGGTCGCCTAGTATTTGCCAATAAGCAGAATTGTCTTCTCAGTCACATTGACATGCCCAAACCCCCTCCTCCAGTGAAGGGGTTACGTCACTGTTTTCTGCTTGTTTAGCACCCTATTGTTTGACTGGCTTTTAATAAACCAAAGGGCAGATTCCTGCCGGGATCACCCTGCAGCCCTCCTCCAATGCCCATCTGCAACCCAAGCAGCATGCCAGGGGCACTGCCACCACACGCCAACGCCAGTAACCCGCGTCTCCACAGCTAAAGCCCACACTAAATATATCCCCTGTGATAAAGATAAGACAAACACAGTGGATTTGAAAGTAGCTTGTTGCCAATAGCCAAGGCACCATGTGAGCCAACGCTAAACTAATGTTAGCTTTACATTTAGCTTCTCAGAAAAGCGCCGGTCTGATTGGAATGCTAAAGGATGAAAGGGTCTGCGCACAGTAAATCGGTGGCGGGGTTTCCAGTTAAATTAATTAGAGACCCTGTTATGTTGTCCCGTTAACCTTCCCGCTTTAATGTGATGTGCAAATTGATGGCTGTCGTCATCTTCTGAAAATACCTCAGGCTTTAATATCTTTGTAAAGAGCTTGAAGAGTCGTCAGAGGACTGTTATGTACTATGTAGTACTGATTATGAATGAGTTGCGCACTGGTTGACATTGTCTGCTTTTATGTCTAACATCTAGAGAGAAGTGTGTCTAGTTCACCTCTTCCTCAAGCTCCATAAACAATTCTCAGAACATCTATGATTTCTCATCTGGTGCGCTTGGCTAACGACCTCTGGCTTAGCATTAAATTGAGTATTCAGTCCCTGTCTGTGCTAGACAAGCAGCTGATGGCTTACCTTAGCAACCGACCTCCCACAGCACACAATATGTGAGGCTTGTCATTTATAACATAGCCATTTTCCTTCGGTTATGAGTCATTTCGGAGCAAAATCACTATGTGTCTGATCTTAATGTTATTAATATACAGTCTCTCTTAAAATTGGATTCTTACATTGTGAGGTAAATCGATGACCATAATTATCTTGTCACTTCTGGCAATGCATTATATTAAAAAAAAAAAAAAAAAAATCTAAGAATGAAGAAATCTAATAATAACAATTATATATATATATATATATATATATATACACACTTATAAAAATATCTAAGATTTATATATTATTTATTTCTATGTAGTATTTATTTAGTAAGGTATGGGCTGCCGAAACAAGACAACAGTAAAACACAAATGTACAGTGATAACCTTGCAGCCAGTGAAAAGTAACTCTGATGACCTGGTCACCTTTACAACGCTGGTGGTCTTACCTTCTGCCTGGTGCCGTTTAACCTGCAATATCCAAGCCCAACTGGCTCCTCTAGAACAGAAATGATTTTTTTAAGCAACAATTGCCTTTAGATCTCTCCTTCTCCCTCATCCACTTGCTCTCTCCCCTCTCTCTGTTTCTCTTTTACTCTCTCTCACGCATGCCGATTGTGTGTGAGCTCTGACTCCTTCCCCTCCCTCTTGGCTCCCCTCCCCTCCGCTTTGACATTCACACCCCCTCTTTTATTGAGGAATCACATGGAAAAGGGAAAAGGATGGATGATGTACATCTTGGGATGGTTGTCAGATGTGGAACGTGACACAGCAGTCGTATATCACCTTAGGGACACACACATACTCACCCCCAGCTGCCACACCGACAAGCAAATGGGGATTCCAGTGAAATCAAGAGGACTGACCAAAAGTCTGGCCCTCTTTTACAAGGTCCAGGTTATAAAACTGTTAGCGGAGTTTATTTAAAAACAATTGGTCTGCTGGGTTTCGTTGCTGTCTTCCACTAGACTTGGGAGGTGTAACTCAATTCAGCTGGAAGCTATTTTGAAGTATGTATGTAGTTATATGTTGTAGGATAATGGAAAAAATGATTTTTTTCTACCTCAAGAACGACTACAAAGGGGGAATAACAATAGCTGTATTAAATTCACGTCTTCATACGCTAGCACGGGTTTTGAAATTCTTACAAAATACGAAGAAATTGCATTCAAATGCGAAGCACATAACTGCATTCTTGGAATATAAAATAAAAAACAGATGTGCAATTATGAGTTCCCAATGAACGCATAATTACTATTTCACATCTCCGACATGGAGAGAATCCAGCAAGCATTTCTGTTTTTCTCAAAGTTTGTCCTTCTGTGGCCAAAAAATGTCCTTTAAACATCATGGTCGAGGAGGCAGTTGAAATTAAATTACTGCAAATATTGGCACTAGAGGGAGAAAAATTCGAGATATGGACTTCATCTGAAAGTGAACTGAGGGTTTGTGGCTTGAAAATATCTGATTGTCAGATCTTACCAACTTTATCCAGCAGTTTCCATGATGCTAAGTCTGAAAAAATAAAAATAAAAAAATGACTCGGTTTGAAGCTTCTCATGTACACATAGAAAAGGCCAAAATGGACTAACTAAACTGCAAATGTACAGTTTTACAAAAGAAATGCAGCACAAAACATGATCAGATGCCACACACAAACCATCATGCTAAGTTAGAAACCCCTTGAGAAATAAAGTCTGTGCTAAAAGCTCAGGAGGTCAAAAGTTTACTCAACATAAATTACCTGCAAGGCTTGGTGTGACCTCACAAATGTTCTCACCTTCTATCTCTCGACCCCTTGACAGCACCATAATTAACAACCAACAACTCCTGTTCACACACTGCAAATCTGAATTGAAGTAGATTAGCACAATGCTAATTCAAAGTGGGCTGATCGTAACAACAGGGTTATGTTACACGGCCACCAGCTAGGTACTTTAGTGAGGCGTACACATATGCATACGAGTAAAAATAAATCATTTCTCTGAATCCTTTCTATGACTGCGAGACAAATGAAGACTGGCGTTGACCTGGTATGTCAGCGAGAGCAAAATAGCCTTAGCAGAGATTTCCTCCGAAAGCTTCCCGTTCTGGAAGCGAGCCCTTCTCATGCCTGTCCATTATATTTTTATTGTATCTAGGAGCATCTGCAGTCTTTCAACACTCGACTATTCTTTCAACTTCCGTTTTGCAATCTGATGTGGCACAAGTATTATATCAAGTGATTTACAGTCTGGATTTGTCTATCCATCAATTATTTGTTTTAGTGCATTCAAACCTTTTTATGAAAGACCCATTTTCAAGGAGGATAAAGGGGGTGAGTATTGTCAAAAGACATTGCGTTTGCCTTTATGTCTTCTTACATGACAGTATTTATCCCTGCATTTTATCCACAGATTCATATCTGTCTCCCCGTTAACTGAATTTGGCTTTTATTTTTAGCCACAACAGACAGACTGAGGGTTGCAAAGCAGCTTGTCAAGCAAAGAACATGAAGTGAGCCAAAGTTTTCAAACTCGGGATTTGATCATGAAGTCTCATTTCAAGCTACATGACAAAAAAGTCTCATAATTTCGGGTGATTTATATTAAAACAATGCATGCTGTCGCACTGTCTTCCAGAAATGAGCTCCTCTGGGAACGCTGACCTGGATGAAAATAGTCCATAGTCCAAATTTACAGCCGGTGTAGAAAAACTTTTCTTCCTCAAGCTATTTAAAATAATACTTGCCAAAGACAACTTTGCATTGATCACTGTACCAGGTCTAGCAGGCAAAAACACACACCTACTAAAATAAGTGCTTTGCAAGGAAATAACAGAAAAGTACATATATATTATTAGATTTCTGTGTGAATTAGTTTTTGAGAGTGGAGTCAACTATGATGGCGCAGTAAAAAAAAAAAAAAGCATCTAAAGGCAAAACTGAGGGGAATGTAACTGTTTCTCCATGTGTACCGGAGGCTGTGACTGGCCTCCTAAAAGGACTTAATTCTGCCTGTTTACTATCAGTGTGCCAATTCCTGTAGGCATTGTCAAGTCTGTGGCTGGGAAAAGGACAAGGCAAAATGACCGTCCACTAAGTTCCAGCAGATTTTCCTATTAAATGAAAAATCATCCAATAAAATAAGAATGACAATCTTGTTTAATTGTGTTGTGTTTTGTAGGCAGTTTCTGATATCTTCTGTTAGATGAAAAAATTATGAATAATATATGTATTAGATGCTGTTTAAAAAAAATCATTTAATCTACTGCCATTCAGTTTCGGACTATATCAAAGTATTGAGGTACTTTACTATGCGTGAGGAGTTTTTACTATGGGATAATTAAAATTATCATTAGGATATCATTATTTCATTTATCATGAATGTTAACAGATTTTGAATATGTAATGGCAAGACTGGTGATGTAAAACTGAAAAAAAAGGCACAATTTTATTTTTGCAAAATTTATGACTGTTTCAAAAAGGTTTCTCTTAACAACTCCTGTCTGCCACTGGTTAGCTAAAAAGGTAGCCCCATCCAAAAAACATGCCATTGTCTGTCTGGCTGCTCAAGCAAACAACGTTTTGATTGTACTCCATGTTTTTTTGACATGTTTCGGTGAAACCAACCCACAAATTGTTTACCTATAGTTGTCTCTGCATAATAATCTTAGACATAATTATTTTAAGTTTGAAAAATGGCACACTTCACCTTTAAGGGAACCGTTCTTTCCTCTTTTACTAGTTAACCTCTGTCTACCGTGGTTTGGTGGCGGTTTAGTGGTTAAATATTTTTGGTTCCGAACTTAAGGTCTGTGTCTATTGTAGTAAGTCACTTTGGCTAAAAAGTTATTTGCTAGATTGGTTTTGACTATAACTCTATAATTGAAACGTTTAGCAACCACCAACAGACCTTTAAAAATTCATTGGAGATCTTTTGGACCAGAGACTTTTATTACATTTTCCTGTTCAGAAACTTAAGGAGACTCGACTGGAGACTGAATAAACATAAGTTAAACAAGAGCCAGGAAATATTAAAACGATGAACACTCTATTGTTTAATGTTCTGATAAGCTGAAGGTTTAAACTCTGTAACGGGTGATCCACGAGTTCTTACCACTCTGAAGCAAGATACTTACCACAGTTTGCTTTAAATGGACTGTCCCTCCGAAGGTAAGGTCACATTTACTGTTGACCTGTGATGGTTCGCGGGCGAAATCAAGTCATTTCGAAATCCGCGCGATCGGCAGTTTCACCTGAGGACAAAAACAAACAAACAAACAAACCCACGCAGATTTCGCGCGTTCAAGTTGGCCACGAAAATTTCCCACTTTGACCAACCAGCTTCTTTGTGTAAAATGTGACTGCCGTCTGAGTGATTCTTGCATTGCTACACTGTAATGGACAATGGACATTGGACATTTTGTCCGCAAAATTTCGTTAACTTGACCTCTGTAAGTCTCATTTTATACTAACCTTGCCTATATAAATAATTTTAGTCTAATATAGAGTGGATTGCGCAACTGAAATGACTGTGCTTTACAATTGACCTTTTTTGCCCGCGAAAACTTTCTGAACTAGGTCTATTGCTAATGTGACCATGCTCTTAAAGTCCTTCAGGTGATATTCCTGGTAACATGCAGAAGACCATCTGCATGGTAATACGATATGTGAAGTCCTTTTATTATTGTTGTTAATACAGTAGACTTATATCTTATTTTTAGGACTTCACCTCCTCTGTGCCATAAATGTGCTCCAGACAAAAATGAAAACAACAGTAGTGATAATGTTAAGGTAATGTTTACACCTGACATTAACATCTTGTTGATCTGAAAATTTTAAGCGTCATGCTTATAGTTATCTACTTGAGTACCTGTGTTAAATGAGAATGTATATGCTTAAATGTAATCTATATTTACTCATTGAGCAGACTTTGTTTTGCAGAAAATATATGTTCCTCATTATTGCCTGTGACACATTAGTATTTACACTACAAATACAATGTGGTCACAGGATTTTTGACTATTTCAAAATGTGGTTTGTGCGATCATCAGATTCCAAAACAGTTTTTTGGACACAATTTTATACTTGTATTTAATGCTCACCACAGAGATGGATGTTAATACCAGATGTAACCAGGGTCATTGTTGCATTCTGGGATGTTAAAGCGTGTCCTAATTCCCCATTCACTGGAGACGGGCTAAAAATGTCCTAGATCCATCAGCCTTTGTTTCGGACAGAAGCCTGCTAACTCATGAGGCTAATATTTTAGTAAGTGTGAAGGCTAGGAATGAAGACTTGATAATACCGGTGTGATGTAATGCACTTCTTTTGTCTTGGCCAGGAACTGAGGCCTTGATCGCTAAAGCTCTGATTACAGACACGCTCAACCTATCTTTTTATATACAGCATCAGCATTTATCAGTTGCATAATGTGCTAGATCAGAGCGTGAACAGCCAGTGCAGGTTATAAAATGAGGATGTTGGACCTTTCCTTTTTACCATGGGAAAAACGCTCATTTCCTTTAACTAAACCATGAAAAGACCTTTGGGAAATCTGAATTTGTGTACTGTATAGAGGGCAGTTATTTTCTCTCAAATGCCTATGGCATGTTGTTGTATTATATTGACAGCTTTATCCACATAATCATGGCAAATGTGCATGTCTGTCTGCCTGTATATGAAATATGGTTTGATTTAGCGGCTCATATTTTTAACTGCTCCACACTTGGTCCCAAGGCACATAAGGCACTTCCAAACAGCTCTCTCATTCCAGCATGTTTTTGATTTTATGTCGAATAAAAAATACACATAAACGGTATTATGACATTCATGCAGCACAACAGAAACAACGATGTGCAACAATGTGAATTTAATCAGCGCAATACACAAAGTCGAGCAGATTTCTTGACTTTCTCGTGTTATTGAGGATCCCATCAGGCTGTTCTCAGCTGTCATTAATGTTCGTGGCGCTGCCAAAGACGTCCTCCAGAAAGAGCGAGTAGTTGATGGTTTTAACTGCAGGGTCTGCAGCGTCTCCTCTCCGGTCTACGTCAAACTGAAAACAACAGCACGACAGGGTTTGAGAAACAGTTCACAGAGGTTCCTGGAGCACATATGTTTAGCTGGCACTCTCTTTTCATGTCTCTGCAAATTAAGGTGAACCGAGACATAGATTTATCAGGCTGGATTGACTTTAGCACATGGTAAATGTCTTGTACTTGCTATTTAAAAATGTATGACAAATGTTTAACGACTTTGCGTGGTTCAGTAAATCAGACATGTAATCATCTTTTTAAAAGAATTGCTGCAGATAAGATTTTTTTATTGCTCAATATGTTAAGGTGACCAGATTTCTCAAATGAAACTGGGAACATTTTTAGTTCAACAGTCTATATATCACTAAAATATCCAATGTTATTATCTATGAATTCAAAAAGGGGGACAGTTTTGTGTGATTTGAACATTGTAAATGTAGAACTGTGATGAGTTATTGTATATCATACTCAGACGTACTACTATAAATTAGTGTAGTTATCAACACACACTTATGAACTGTAAAAACTGTTCAGAGTTTTTGTTAATTAAATAGAGAAACAAAATAAAATAAAAATACTAGAAGAAAACTTAAACTAAAAAAAACAATCTGAAGTACCAAAATGAATAAAGCGTAAACACAAAAATAAATTAAAGCTAAATAGAAATATAAAAAAAAAAAATCAAAATTGAATTAAAAATGCAAAAGGCACATAATAAAATTACTAAAATGATAAATAAAACTGAAAATACAGCTGAAGCTAATTCAAAATATGAATAAATACTATAATCATATACTATAATATGTATAAATATTATAAATAATACATAGATAACAAAGGATATCAGTGCATATTGGTCACCAAAGAAAAAAAAACATGCCTGGAAATCCGGGGCATCTGGTTATCCTGTCACAGATGTAACATATAGCAAGTATACATACTTTTTATGCACAGAGCTTCATGTGGTTTTTATGAAACATGGCTCTAGCCACTAGACTAGACCGATTAGACAGACCGATCGATCCTTGGAGTTTCAGTGTGGTCTTGTGGTCTTATTCTTCTTTCTTTCATACTGAGAAGTATTTGATAAATGCAGGGTAATTCACCATTGTAATGGCTGCTAGATTAGGTTCAGTGAGGGCCACAGGAAATGGCTGGAAACTGGCAAATTTAGCGGTCAGTAAACACTGTGAAATGAGCTATGAGAAATGAGTGAGCAAAGAAAAAAAAAACCCAGAATCACGCAGCCTGGCTTGCTTCTTATAGATCCATCTTGGAATCGCTATGTCTGGTGCTGTAAACCCTGATTACATAGAAAAGACAGCGTTGAGAAACTATACAGACAAATCGACCGCTGGCTCCCCCTGCTGGTTTGTTAAGACCCAGCACAACTGGAAGGCTTCTCATTGTGAGCAGATGGTTCTGCTTAGGCTCCAAGGAGGCACGCTAAATTACTGCGCTGTAATAAAAGCTCCACTTCAGAGTAGTTGTTGAGTGGGTTTTTCCCAAGGCTGATTTACTTGAGATGAGGCTTGGAGGTGCTCAAAACTTGTGGGGCCCACAGGTTACCAGGGCCTGGACCCTGACACAAGCACTCTCATGTACATGTGGCAGCTTTAGCAAGAGACAAAGAATGACATCTCAAAGTATGTGTTTGATGACAGAACAAATGGACTGTTTTTTTGATAGTCATCATCGCATCCAGACCGCTTTTAAACTCACCTTCACGGTGACATCTGGAAGCACAGCAGGGGCTGGGTTTTCTCTCCAGTTGATACTGGATAAGAAAACGTGATAGTCAATCTTCTCAGACTCATCTTGAAACCTGGATGTGAACATGAGACATGCAGAAAATAAGGATGCGTTGTGGTGAAATGTTTCTTGGATAATAAATGGGAGTTTTGCTCTGTTGACCTTACTTTTCGAGGAGGGTTCGTTGTAGGTCATCAGACAGGGGCAGTCGGGAGGCTTTAAAGATGATCTGTGCTTCTTTCGAAGAGAGGTGTCCAGATCTACAGCAGCACCATTTGAGTAGACAGAAATAAGACAAAAAGAGGAATGACCAACTCACGTCAGCACATTCAATATATATATATATATATATATATATATAAAATCTGTAAAATTTATTATGTTTTTGAATGACACTTCAAGTCTCTCTTTTCAAAAGTAAATTGAATTTATTTGAATTGCAATGAACAATTTTATAATGGTACAAATGACTTTACTGTGACTTTTAAAGAATGTTATGTTTAATTAATTTCTGTATATTGACCCCAAACGTTTGAATGGTACATTTTATAAAATACGTTAGAAAATAATTGATTCAAAGATTATCATATACAATTTTCTTATGGTGCTCATGACGGACAGCTGCAGACATTCCTGGCTCATTTTTTTCAGAACATTGTAAAATAACTAAACTTTCCACAGGGCCACATAAGCAGGACAAGCACGTTGACCTGTCAGCATTCTTCCTCATCTGTTTCCCCTGCCTGCAACATGCCACAGGTCTTCATCTGTTTCCAATGCTTCACTTGAACTGCTGGAACTAATCACAGCCCCTCAATCTAAAGCAGATTGATGGTTATTCTACCTCACTGTGATTGTTAGTGGTCCACATCAGCGCCTGCATGACTCTGAGTAGCTGAGATAGGGTGTCCTTAAGGAACAGTGGGGAATGATTTTGTGGTTCTGTATGAATGCATGTTTATGTCAATGTTGATTTCTTATTAAATACATTTGGTCATGTGCATATACTGCTAAAGGGTGCTTACAAGTAACAGATTGAAGAAAACAGGAGGAAATACAGTGCCCTCCAAAAGTATTGGAACAGTAAAGACAAAATTGCTCTGTTGGCTGTGGAGTCAAGACATTTACAAATATGATTAAAAGATGAATATGAGACAAAACTACAGAATGTCACATTTTATTATTGGGTGATTCAACACATAGATGTTTTACCAGCTAAGAAGTTCAGCACTTTTAGAGTTTCATCCCCTTATCTGATGTGAGCATAAGTATTGGAACAGTTGCCTCACAGGTCTTTCTGAGTGATCAGCTGTGTCCTGTTGCATTAATTCTTCAGATATTAAAAGCAGGGAATGTGTCGTATCAGTTATATCCATTACTTCTGCATTCTGAATCTTGCATTCGATGATGACACACACAAACCTGGATGAAGATGAGGGAACTGACTTTTAGAGAAAAGCAAGCAATCTGGATGCTAAAAGAAAAGAGGAAGTCAATTAGAGCTATAGCAAAAACAAAGGGCATGGACAAATCAAGAGTTTGGAAACTGCCAGCGACACCAGCAACCAACAACTACCTGATCGGCTGAAAAAACAACAGTAGTTGATAACAGACAAATCATAAAAGCTGTGAAAATGAACCCTAAAAGAAACCTCTGACCAGCACCAAAAATAGAAAGGCAAGATTAGAGTTTCCAAAAAAGCGCAAAGGTGAGCCAGAAGAGTTTTGGAACTGTGTTTATGGACCGATGAGACAAAGATGAACCTTTATCTAAGTGATGGTAAAGCAAAAAATGTGGACAAAAAAAAGGGAACTGCAAATGATCCCAAGCATACAGCCTCATCTGTAAAGCATGGTGGAGGTGGTGTCATGGCATGGGCATGCATGTCTGCCTCTGGAACAGGCCCTCTCAACTTTACTGATGACTTAATGTATGATGACGGTAGCAGAATGAATTTGGAAGGGTACAAAACCATCTTGCCTACCAATATTCATGAAAATGCCACCAGATTCATTAGGAAGTGCTTCATATTGCATCAGGACAATGACCCAAAACACCCGGCCAGTTCAGTCAAGGAATTTATAAGGGCAAAGAAATTGAAAGTCTTAGATTGCCCAAGTCAATCTCCAGATTTGAATCCAATTGAACATGAATTTCACCAGCTGAAGAGGAGAGTAAAGGCACAAACTCCCCAAAACAAGCAACAATTGGATATGGCTGCATTAAAGGCTGGGAAAAGTATTTCAAAGGATGAGATCAAGAGTCTGGTGATGTCTATGGGTCACAGACTCACTGCTGTGATTGTGCAGAAGGGATCTGCAACTAAATAATAGCTTTTAATCTTTTATATCTGCCTTATGTTCAACTGTCCCAATACTTATGCTCACATCAATGAGTGGGATGAACTCTAAAAGTGCTATTCTTTTTATTTGGTAAAACATTTATGTGTTGAAAAGGCTAATAATAAAATGTGACGTTCTGTAGTTTTGTCTCATATTCATCTTTTAATCATATTTGCAAATGTCTTGACTCCACAGCCAACAGAGCAATTTTGCCTTTACTGTTCCAATACTTATGGAGGGCACTGTATATATGTGACCCTGGACCACAAAACCAGTCATAAGGGTCCATTTTTTGAAATTGAGATTTATACATTATCTGAAAGATGAATAAATAAGCTTTCCATTGATGTATGGTTTGTTAGGATAGGCTGATATTTGGCTGAGATACAACTATTTGAGAATCTGGAGTCTGAGGGTGCAAAAGAAATCAAAATATTGAGAAAATCACCTTTAAAGTTGTCCAAATGAAATTCTTAGTAATGCATATTACTAATTAAAAATTAAGTTTTCATAAATTTACAGTAGGAAATTTACAAAATATCTTCATGGAACATGATCTTTACCTAATATCCTAATGATTTTTGGCATAAAAGAAAAATCGATAATATTGACACATACAGTGTATTATTGGCTATTTCTACAAATACACCTGTGCTACTTATGACTGGTTTTGTGGTCCAGGGTCACATATTAGGACAAAGTTAACGTTAGTTTATGAGATCAATTATGTTTAAATACAGTGGGGTCCAAAAGTCTAAGGCCTTATTTAAAAAATATGGTATGCAAATTTGAATTTAAATCTGGAAACATGTAAACCAAAACAACATTATGAAGTAAAATGTATAGTAAATAGTGGCAAAATGTTTGATATTATTTTGTTTCCTTTCCTTAAAAGAGGAACTGAACGCCACTTTGAAACTAAATATTAGCAGCAAATTCTAAATGTGAAATTTATAACGCTACTCACAAATAAATCATAAGCATAAATATTTTAAATATTTGCCTACATTGACAGCCCTATGTGAACAATTAGTTACATAAAAATATCTAAAATATCTAAAAACATATTATATAAATGTCACACTATTTTAAAGTCCAATTCTTGCTGTTAACAAACCATTAACTATGACTTTCCCTCAATAAACTACTAATTCTCTGCTTATTAATAGTTAGCAAGGTAGTTGTTAAGTTTAGGTATTGGGTAGGATTAGGGATGTAGAATATGGTCTCGAATATGTGCTTTATAAGTACTAATAAACAGCCAATATTTTATTAATAGGCATGCTAATAAGCAACTAGTTATAGTGAGATTTGGTCCCTATACTAAATTGTTACCAATATAAAATAAAAGGAAATCTGTTTTAAAAAGTTAGATTTGAAGCAGAAAGTGAAAGATGGCTAAATGGAGCAAACCCTGCTCAAGTGCTACCTGTCCCGGTCCTCATGTGTGAAAGCTCGGATCATATCTGTGAAGTTCTCAAAGTTTTTCTTCTTTAGCTGATCCTGAGCTACAGCAAGCATGAGGCCCAAGTGCAACCCAGTGTTATGATCTCCTGTTCAGACAACTGAACTTCCATTTCTGCCAACAGAGTCCTGTAGAGAACATAGCTATTTACAGAATGCTTGTGCACTGTCAAACTAAATAGTCTACTGGTTACTTTTACTGCTTTTATTTGAAAAAAAGTTTTTAGGACACAACAGTGATGTGTATGTTAGGAATTAGAATTTAGTACAGTTTGTTTCTTATGCTGTGTTGTAACCAGGCACAGCAAGCAAAAGAACACCAAGTTTTGTCCCCAATCAGCCACATCTGCAACAGGACATTTTGCCAGTCAGTTCTATTTCTGTAGGAAATCCCACCCACAATAAAATCTCACATTCAGTGACTCTGATCCAAAATTGCACTCAAAATAAATTATATGGCAGGCTAGAACAAGGTGTTATGTACCTTTTATTTGTGTATTTTTGGCTGCCTTGCCTGAATGACTCATATGGAATGAAGCCAGTGCTGCTTGGGTCACTCATAGTGAAGAACTGTTTTACTTTCTTCTGCTCTTCCTCACTGATGGATTTTACCTTGCTAATAATGGTGCCAATATTGGCCTTAGGGAACTAAGTAATTGAGAAGCATAGGTGAATGGATTTCACTTAAGTTTCTGTGTAAAAAATTTTAAATCAAAACAGAAGAGACTATATGATTTCTGTGTGTTACCTCATCTGCATGCTGCTCCATGTAGTTGAATGTAAATTCATCAGCATCCAGCAGCTGGAAGAGCTGATTGTTCAGATCCAGCCGAGCTCCCACATACAAATCCTGAGCTGTGAAATACTCGGACATCTCACTCTTAAACAGCTCCTGTCCTGGCTACTTCACTCGACCTCTCTTTAAGAATTTGCCCCCAATCACACCTTAAACACAAGAACAATGGAATAACATTAGGCAGAATCTTACTTATGTTTTTTTCCCTCTGATCTGAATTTAAACGAACAGGACGGCAGTACCTGAGTTTCTCTGAGGAGGTTCAAAGACTGCTATGGTGTCATCACTGAGGTAGACGTATATGATAAAAACACGTTCCTTGTCGATAAGACTGTCTGTCAGCATTTTCGCCACAAATCTCAACAAATTGCTCACCAGACCTTGCCTAAAAAAGCTTAATTTATCATCTGGCTGAAGAATGTTTTGTTACAATAGACCGGAATGAATAGAATAAAAAAATTTATCATTGATTTGGCATTTTAAAATCAACTAATCGTGTAGATGCACAATGTTTTTGCCTACACTTTTTGCCCTATACCAATTGTATACTGAATAAAACATCCAAACAATGCACTATAGTTTGATGATATATATATATATATATATATAGCTAGCACCAAATCACCATATTAGAATGATTTCTGAAGGATCATGTGACCCTGAAGACTAAAGACTGAAGTTATGGATGCTGAAAATTCTGTCTTGAGACAGCCTCATAGACTAAACAGACTAAACTGTATGTGACATACTTGTGCCAAGTATTCTTATATGCTCACTATACTACTGGACTCCCTAGGTTTACTAGAAAGTTTGAAGATCTGTCGTCATTCCAGCTTACAGTGACTATTCTTTAAATATTTATTTCACCAGGCTGACAAGATCAGGATGGGTCTTGGTTCCTTACTTACATTCAAGAAGTTTCCTTGTTTATTCAATGTGTGTTTAGTCCTGTCACTTAGCTGCTTTGAGGTTATTACTATCAATAAAAGAATCCTTTACTCAGAAGAGCATTCTTTTTCCCTTAAAACTCTAAGCCTGCCAATGTCTGACAATGTATTGTCCAAAGCAAATTGAGCGAGACAGTAATTTGCAGCGTGATACTGGTTCTGGGATTATATTTGGAAGCAAAGCACTGTGAAAACAATGAATAATAATAAACTGACTTGAAAAAGTGTGTTTTACATCGGAAGTATGGTGAGATTGGGTTTGAGCTTCTGATTATTTATAAAGGGCATGTGTTCATCCATGTGCTGTGCTGCAAAGAGCTGCACTTAAATGACGAAGGGTGACTTCAGTAGGACAGACAAGGGTCTAAAGTCTTCTGTCAAAATGATCAGAAAGCCAGCAAGGGCCTGACATGTTGTTTTGATGTAATATTAATGGTTTTAAATGAAAGGGAAGCATACTCTGGATGTCCTAAGGGAGATTAGCTCCGCTGGTTACCTGTCTTTTTCCATAAGCTTCCTGAAATCCTTCTGTGGAGGTTTAAGCAGCAAACTCTGACAGGAGCAGAGCGAATCTTCCTCAGATCCAAATCCAGTGTAGGGTGGCACCTGTCTGGCTGGTTTAGGAGGGGGCAAGGCCTGGTATGAGACAGGTGTGAAGTCCTCTGTGAAGCCACACAGGAAGAAAACATCAAAAACACACACACATTTAAGCAGACACAAGCATGGAAAACTGGAAGTGAGGCCAGACAGGTTGCGTTTACCCATATGAATTCAATCTGCAACCTCTTAACCTCTGAGAAACGGACAAGTGCTTCATCAGAGCCTGTGTCAACCCGGCTCCATTAGGCTCATGTGTAACTAATGCTATGATCTCTTCAGTCGGCATAACACCGCAGCAGATAGATGCACGCGCACCCGTATTGTGTTACCGCTGGCATGGAGCTCGTGTGCTTCTCACGTCCGGGCTTTTGAAGATAAAGAGACCAGGCTGGTCATTGCTCATATCTGCTGTCCAAAAACTGAGTCACCTTGAGGTGTCAATCAGTTCTGCTCCTATAGTCTTCTGTCGTTCAATGGGTGTTATTCCGACAGTTATTCACAGAGATGAAAGCACACTAGGGAGCATTAGTTTCTCATAGAGACGTGGGATTTACGACAAGAAGACTTTGAAAATAATGAACAGCTTGTCAGACCACACAGATGCGATGTGTGCTGAGAATGAGGGGTTGCATAAGACTGCACATGCTGAAGAGAGTTTGTTTGTAGCAATCAAAATAAATGAGTTCATGACAGTCCTAAAGTCACAGGTGAAACACAATACTGACATCATGTGGTCATTGATAGTGGTGCCAAACCCCTCCCTCTAAAATCTTTCAAAACCACAAAATAATAAAAAGAATCTATCCTCCTGTTGTATTTTATACTATAAAAATACTAATAATTTAATAATAGTACAAATAAATAATAATATGAAAAAAATGGTTATTTATATACTCTCTTTTGCCTGGAATGAAATTGTTTTCATTGAGACAAAGCTATTTAACCACAAATCATGAATTAGGACATATTAACCAAACAAAATGTTATCACCTATAAAAGCATAAATACTACTCCCTCCCCTTGAGTCATGATGTAACTCACCAATGCCATATTTAGAGCGATAATACTCTTTAGTGAAGTTGTCACAGTCGCATATTAGCATCCTACGACCCCACACATTAATGATGCCTCCAATGGTCAGGTCACAGTCTTTGTAGAATTCTTCTTCAACTGCTCCAGTCTGTAAAATGTTAAGGAGACATTGACATACTAGCTCATTAAAACCAAAACAACTGGCTACTGAACTAATTAAAAATTGTATTTATAAAAATAAACAAAGGGCATTGATAATAGACCATTTTTAGTCAGTACTTACTTTGAGACTATCCAAAATGTAGCGTCCTCCTTGTCCGACTGGTCCAAATACATTGAGGACTGTGCGGTCTGTTATTTCTCCAGGCTGATGTTTGGGAATAGGAGCATGCTGTTTGACACAATCAAGAGCAAAATAATTGAAATTTTTCATAACTTGAAGGACAAGTGAAATTTGCTAATGGGTTCATAATTATTTTCTCACTGGGGGATTCCCGCAAAACCTTTTTAGATGACATTTAGTGAAAGGCAACAGAATGAGTGACAAGACTACATGACAACAGAAAAACCCCCTGAACAAATCCCTCTTCCTTGATAATGAATTTAGACTGCAAAACAAGCAGGGAGGAAACTGAAAAGTGCTTTAGGGAAGTTGGATGTTCTTTCAGCCCTGTCAGTCTGGATAAAAGCTTGGCATGGAGGATGGAGAAATTTGTCCAAGCAAAAGAGGAGGGAGGAACTGATAACTACTTAGTCTTGTCAAAAGGTGGAATAAACTGGATTGAACAGTAACCATTTAATTTCAGATTTTTCAAACACACTCGAAGTCATCATCATTACAGTAAAAATAGTAATATTGTGAACTATTATAACAATATAAAATTACTATTTTATATTTGAATATATTTTAAAATGTGATAGCAAAGCTGAATTTAGTGCTCAAGAAACATTTCTTCTTATTATCAGGATCTGTTAATAAATCATGGATATGTTAATGTAAAATTTTTTGCAGTGCTGTTTTTTTTACAGACCTCGGGAAGCTTGCCCCTGTGCAGAAATTTAGGGACAGCGTCTCGACCAGAGTTTGGAAGGACAACCTCGTAAATTTCCATTGTGTCATCTGCCAGGAAGTAATGCAAGATCAGCTCTCTGGGGTCTCCAAACATGCTCTCAGTATCATCCCAGTAGCAGCAGAAGCGCAGGACTTTGCGGTCATGTTCCAAAAACTGCTTCAGGGTATCTATTCTTTCATACGGCCACAGCGGCTTCATGTTCTCCTCCATCTGTGAGGGGAAAAGAAACAGTATAATATTGAAGTATTGATATTGCTATTTAGACACATGGTGCTTTATTACCTCTTGTCGAAGGGTGGTATAGGGATCTGCTGGCGTGGAGGCAGGGGGGTTTAGGCGCACCCCCATTTTTATCAAGAAGTTGCGTGTGAAGGGGTCACAGTCCGTAATCATAAAGGTTCTGTTATAGAACACTATTTCCTGATTGATGTTAAAATGGTGCACATTGTAGAAGCAATCATCTTTAGGAGCTGGGAGAGGAATGCGGTGCCTCCAAATCGGGGTTCCTACATAGGATGAGAACAGTATGTTTTTACAGGTTTGTCATTAATCAGGATACTATACATTTGATTCTCATGGTTTACCCTGTGGGATCCCACTGTTTTTGAGCTCTGGCTCCACTACTTGTATGGTGTCATCCTCCAGACAGAAGTAAATCTTGCACTTTCGCACTCTATATTTTCTTCCTTCCTCTGAGGTACAGTTTCTTGGAAATAAGCATCAAAACACAGGACCTTCAGTTAAGAAAATAGTGAGGAAAATGAATATACTCTGCACAGCACTAAGTAAAAAAGCTATATTATGTTCCCTTATATTAATGACAAACCTGTTTATCAAAAGCAACCCATGCCGGAGCATCGCTGCCCTCTCCCATTGGGAAAAGTGAATACTTGGGTCTTGCACTCTGCCCCAGGAGAAGTTCTCCTCCAATACCTGGCTTCTCTGACCCAACCATCATGGCTACTCTATTTGAATAATCAAAATGCTGAGATTTGTGAAATTTGTCTCTTCCGAGCTGGACAATTATGAATAGAAAATAAAATTACACTGTAAACTGCTTTCATTATTTTATGACAGCATGTTTGTTTCAATCAATTTAACTTGTTCTGTCGATTCTACTCCATTTCATGTGTTCTTGGTTTACTTCATCAGTAATTAATGGTTGAAAACATAAAATGAACTTCACTGCAGGTTGTGAATTTGCCACCACTTTCAAAGTTTTAGGCAGCAATGATTAAATAAATTAATACACTAACTAACTAACTAACTAATATAGTAGATACTACACACACACACACACACACACACACACTTTAAATATTTTCATTTTAAATATTAGCAAACTGTTCTAGATACTAACATTACTAGCAATATTAGCAAACTATTCTAGATACTAACTTTATTCACATCTACCCCCTAGCCTACATCTTTGGCACATCACCTGTTTTATTGAGCTGACATATTTGCTATTTGTTAACCATTTGTTAGTCTGGTTGTTTGATGAGAAAGTGATGAAATATAATCGCAATAAACGCGTTAAGAATGCATACAACTGTAGCAGCAGGACTGTTTTCTGCTGCGCGGAACTGCGGAAGAACTGATGACAGCACGGTTTAATGTTTGGTTGACCAATCAGCGGAAAGGGGCCTTTTATTATGGAATTACTTTTGTGTCAATAAAAACGAACTTAATTTTACAAGAAACTTACAAAAATATAAGCTGAAACTGAATAAAATGTCTTTGAAACTGAAAAAAAAAAATCGCAGACAAAAACTTTGACTTC
>JAFVLL020035848.1:0-27081 GCA_021397915.2 Tor tambroides | reverse complement strand
ATACGCTGTTCTGTGTCAGCCGCACCACAAGAACACGTTGTTTTCGTTCAAATCAAAGCGTAAACAAACGTAGAAGACGTATCTGTGAGGGACACACAGAATAGCGTATGCAGTTTGCGTCCAGCGGATATTCTCCAAAATGGCACTACGCTGACACAAGAGGAGACGAATTGATGAATAAAGTCTTTTTTTTTTTTTGCGTACAAAAAGTATTCTCGTCGCTTCATAACGTTACGGTTGAACCACTGATGGCAGATGGACTATTCTGATGTTTTTAATACTTTTCTGGGCCTCGACAGTGTTAATTGTTTGGCAGTCAATGGGACAGTCACAAGCCTCCCGGTTTTCATTTAAAATATCTTAAATTGTGTTCTGAAGACAAACGAAGCTTTTATGGGTTTGGAACGACATGGGGGTAAGTGATTAATGACAAAATTTTCATTTTGGGGTGGAGTAATCCTTTAAGTCACTTATTTCTATCTTTTGCTGTAGTGTCAGTAGGAAATATCAGTTTACATTTCCAAACATTAATTTTGCTATTAATTGTAGTAATCCAGTGAGAGTTTTGTTTGCCCAAGGAGTCTGACAACAGCCAGTGCTCCACACAGAGATCTGATCTCATTATCATCATCCAGTCTGTCTGGAATGACATGAAGAAACAGAACAAACTGAGACAAACTAAATCCAGAAGAACTGTGGCAACATCTCCAAGATGCTTCAAGAAACCTACCTGCAAGGCACTTGTGTAAAAATGCTGTAAAATGAGGATGCTGTCAAAAATATGCCATAAATAGATTTTCTTTATCAATGAACTTCTATTAACTAAATCAAAACAACATAAAGCTATATAATCTGTAGAATTTATGTTTTTGAATTATGTTTTTTCGAGTGTCTCTTTTCAAAAATGTTCAAAGTATTTATTTGAATTACAATTAACAATTTGTAATGCTACAAATGGCTTCACTGTTACTTTTAAATAATGTAATGCATCCTTGCTGAATAAAAAAGTTAATTTCTTTCTAAAGTATTGACCCCAAACTTTTGAATGGTACATATTAAAAAATACATTAGAAAATAATCTATTCAGAAATTATTATCATATTCAATTTTCTTATGGAGTTCATGACGGACAGCTGCAGACATTCCTGGTTCATTATTTTCAGAACATCGTAAAATAACTAAACTTTCCACAGGGCCACAAAACAGGACAAGCACGTTGACCTGTCGGCATTCTTCCTCATCTATTTCCCCTGCCTGCAACATGCCACAGGTCTTCATCTGTTTCCAATGCTTCACTTGAACCGCTGGAACTAATCGCACCCCCTCAATCTAAAGCAGATTGATGGTTATTCTACCTCACCGTGATTGTTAGTGGTCCACATCAGTGCCTGCGTGACTCTGAATAGCTGAGATAGGGTGTCCTTACGGAACAACGGGGAATGATTTTGTGGTTCTGTATGAATGCCTGTTTATGTCAATGTTGATTTCTTATTATATACATTTAGTCATGTGCATATACTGCGACAGGGTGCTTACAAGTAACAGATTGAAGAAAACAGAAGGAAATACATATTAGGAAAAAGTTAACATTAATTTATGAGAATTATGTTTAAATTCAGTGGGGTCCAAATGTCTAAGACCATATTAAAAAAAATATGGTTTTGAAAATTTAATTAAAATCTGGAAACATGTAAACCAAAACAATATTATAAAGTAAAATGTATAGTAAATAGTAGCAAAATGTTTGATATTTTATTTCCTTTCCAAGAGGAACTGAATGCACAAAAAATTATGCCATTTTGAAACTAAACATAAGCAACAAATTCTAAATGAAATTTGTAACGCTACTCACAAATAAATCATAAGAATAAATATTTGAAGTATTTGTATATACTGACAGCCCTATGTGCACAATTAATTAAATACAAGAAAATCTATTTTAAAAAGTTAGATTTGAGACAGAAAGTGAACCCTGCTTGAGTGCTACCTGTCCCGGTCCTCATGTGTGAAAGCTCGAATCATATCCGTGAAGTTCTCAAAGTTTTTCTTCTTTAGCTGATCCTGAGCCACAGCAAGCATGAGGCCCAAGTCCACCTCTGGCTGTTCCCGCGATGAATAATTGCGACCCAGCGTTATGATCTCGTGTTCAGACAACCGAACGTCCATTTCAGCCAACAGAGTCCTGTGAAGAACACAACCGTTTACAGAATGCACTGTCAAACTAAACAGTGTACTGGGTACACATATTTTCAAGCTTAGCAGCTGGTCCTTAGTTGGTCATGAGCTGGTTTAAACTGGCCCTGAGCTGGTTATGAGCTGGTCCTGAGCAGGAGCTAGTTGCTTAGGAACAGTTTAGGACCAGCACATGACCAGCATAAACCAGCTCATGACCAACTAAGGACCAGCTTAAACCAGCTGCCATGCTTCAAAACATACCTAAACACCGGCATATGCTGTTTTATTCAACAGGGCTTTTACTGCTTTTATTTGACAGTATGTTTTTTTATAACACAACCGTGATGTGTGTGTTAGGAATTAGAATTTAGTACAGTTTGTTTCTTATACTGTGTTGTAACTAGGCACAGCAACCAAAAGAACTCCAAGTTTTGTCCCCAATCAGCCCCAACTGCAACAGGACATTTTGCCAGTCAGTTCTATTTCTGTAGGTAATACCACCCACAATAAAATCTCAAATTCAGTGAGTCAAAGCCAAAATTGCACTCAAAATAAATTATATGGCAGGCTAGAACAAGGTGTTATGTACCTTTTATTTGTGTATTTTTGGCCGCCTTCTTACCTAAATGACTCATATGGAATGAAGCCAGTGCTGCTTGGGTCACTCATGGTGAAGAACTGTTTTACTTTCTTCTGCTCTTCCTCACTGATGGATTTTACCTTGCTAATAATGGTGCCAATATTGGCCTTGGGGAACTAAGTAATTGAGAAACATAAGTGAAGGAATTTCAATGAAGTTTTTGTTTAAAACAATTTCAAACAAAACAGAAGAGACTTTAGGATTTTTGTGTGTTACCTCATCTGCATGCTGCTCCATGTAGTTGAATGTAAATTCATCAGCATCCAGCAGCTGGAAGGGCTGATTGTTCAGATCCAGCCGAGCTCCCACATACAAATCCTGAGCTGTGAAATACTCGGACATCTCACTCTTAAACAGCTCCTGTCCTGGCTTCTTCACTCGACCTCTCTTGAAAAACTTACCCCCAATCACACCTTAAACACGAGAACAATGGAATAACATTAGGTAGAATCTTAATTATGTTTTTATCTGATCTGAATTTAAAGGAACAGGATGGCAGTACCTGAGTTTCTCTGAGGAGGTTCAAAGACTGCTATGGTGTCATCACTGAGGTAGACATATATGATAAAAACACGTCCCTTGTCGATAGGACTGTCTGTCAGCATTTTCGCCACAAATCTCAACACATTGCTAACCAGACCTTGCCTAAAGTTGAGAAAAATTTTTAATTGATCATCTGGCTGAGGAATGTTTTGTAACAATAGACAGGAATGAATAGAATAAAAAATGTATCGATTTGACATTTTAAAATCAAACTAATGTAGACGCACCATGTTTTTGCCTACTAAATAACTAAATAGCTATTCTCATTTTAACAAGTATTTATTTATCCTATACCATTTGTACACTGAATAAAAGATATTTGTACACATTCACCTCAAAACATTAGATTCATCCGCGCTGAAGCCGTGCCAGAGTACAGCCCACGTAATAAAGATAATTCCGCACCTGGCTGCAATACCAGGTTTTCAACAGAGATGGCGACAAAGAGGCACAACTTACGGACTGCAGCTTTAAAATGGTTATTTTGAAGAGATAGTTCACCCGAACCTAAAAATTCTGTCATTCTGTCATACTTTCTCTCAAGATGTTCCCAACCTGTGTGACTTTCCTTCTTCTTCAAAATACAAATTTGTGCACACATCAGCATAAAATAATGATTTCTGAAGGGTCATGGGACACTGCAGACAAGTAATGGCTGTTGAAAATTCCGACTTGAGACAGCCTCATAGACTGAACAGACCAACTGCATGTGACACAATTGTGCCAAGTTTTCTTATATGCTCACTATACTAATGGACTCCCTAACTTTGCTAGAAAGTTTGAAGATCTGTTCTCTTTCCAACTTACAGTGACTATTCTATAAATATTTATCAGGATGGGTCTTGGTTCCTTGCTTATTCAATTGGTCCTGTCACTTAGATGCTTTGAGGTTATTACTATCTATAAAAGAACCCTTCACTTAGAAGAGCATTCTTTTTCCCTTCAAACTTTAAGACTGCTAATGTCTGACATTGTACTGTCCAAAGCAAACTGAGCGAGACAGTAATCTGCAGCGTGATACTGGTTCTGGGATTATATTTGGAAGCAAAGCACTGTGAAAACAATGTATAATAATAAACTGACTGAAAGTGTGTTTTACATCGGAAGTATGGTGAGATTTGTAGGGCTGGTCCGAATACCATTTTTTGAGCTTCGAAGCTTCGATAGTAATCAACACCGAATATTCGAAGCTTCGGAGGGAGGGGCTGAACATATTCTTCTCTCTAATAAAGGCAGGAATCTCTGTGTGTCTGTCTGTTTGCATTTTTATTGTGTCGAGAACCGTTCATCCAATGACTTCACGTGTGGCAGGTGTGTTGCTGCGGACCCAGGGGAGTGCAGTGTTGCATTTTGGTGCAATATGTACACGCGACACGTTCATATTTAATAAACTTTTAATAAACTACAGAACAGCGCGAGCTGGAAGCGGCGCGCTTCACGCAGGCAGGGCTTATATATGCTCCGAGAACGGACACTGCACTAGTGATACAAAACACACACAGTCTGTTAAGAGCAATACTTTTAATAAGGTAGCCCAGTGCTTAATTTGTAAATTGAGAGGTCCCGGAATAAAGCGGGGTAACAGATCCGGCATGTGATTAGAGGAGGGAACGGACCAAAGCGTGACTGAAAGCGTTCTGCAGTTGCTTTTATAGTCAAAACCTGGAAAAGCTATGAAATTTTAAAACAGCAATTTCTAGGCCTGGAAAAGTTTTGTAAAAGTCATGGAATTTTATTTCACAAATCTCTGTATAATAGAGTTATATTTAATCAGGTCCTGATAGGCTATATCACATAGTTTTACTCATTCCTGCAGCTTTCGAGTTTATAATGAGGGAAATTCCTGCAAACATTTATGGAATATAGCATGTAGGTTAGATGAGTAAATAAATCCACACAAAATATCAGATTAAATCAGTCATTTGAAAACAGCGTGAGTGATTCAGCTGGACCGCGTCTTCTCTCTTTCACTCTCTCAAAGCGGCTTCACATCGGCGCATCTTGTCTGCACTACAA
This sequence comes from Tor tambroides, assembly GCA_021397915.2. Taxonomy (NCBI): domain Eukaryota; kingdom Metazoa; phylum Chordata; class Actinopteri; order Cypriniformes; family Cyprinidae; genus Tor; species Tor tambroides. Next base: position 21,707 of record JAFVLL020035848.1, on the reverse strand, counting down.
GAGCTACTGCACGCTGACCCAAGACTTTCGCTCGCATCTTGGGACAGTTGACTGAAAGAAAACGCATGCATCGCATTCAGTTTTGAAATAGCAGAGGGTCCCTTCACATGTCGCCTCTTTTGCGCGCTTAAGTTCATTATTTCAAATGTAGATGTGCTGCAAGCGCGCTCATAATAGAAGCGGGCTCATATATGCATGCTATAGGTCAGCACGAACGTCTTTCATTGTCGAACGGTTTGTTGCTGGTGCAGATGTTCAGCCAGGCGGACAAGTTGAGAACCGTTTCGCGGGGGGTGCCAGGTGTTCGAGAAAAAAAAAAAAAAAAAAAAAAGAATATTCGAATCTCAAAATTGAAAATCGAATGCCAACCCACCGAACGAATATTCGAATAATCGAATATTCTGGTCCAGCCCTAGAGATTTGCGTTTGAGCTTCTGATTATTTATAAAGGGCATGTGTTCATCCATGTGCTGTACTGCAAAGAGCTGCACTTAACTGATGAAGGATGACTTTAGTAGGACAGACAAGGGTCTAATGTCTTCTGTCAAAATGATCAGAAAGCCAGTAAAGGCCTGACATGTTGTTTTGATCTAATATTAATGGTTTTAAATGAAAGGGAAGCATATACTCTGGATGTCCTAAGGGAGATTAGCTCCACCGGTTACCTGTCTTTTTCCATAAGCTTCTTGAAATCCTTCTGTGGAGGTTTAAGCAGCAAACCCTGACAGGAGCACAGCGAATCTTCCTCAGATCCAAATCCATTGTAGGGTGGCACCTGTCTGGCTGGTTTAGGAGGGAGCGAGGCCCGGTATGAGACAGGTGTGAAGTCCTCTGTGAAGCCACACAGGAAGAAAACATCAAAAACACACACACATTTAAGCAGACATATGCATGGAAAACCGGAAGTGAGGCCAGACAGGTTGCGTTTACCCATATGAATTCAATCTACAACCTCTTAACCTCTGAGAAATGGACAAATGCTTCATCAGAGCATGTGTCAACCCGGCTCCATTAGGCTCATGTGTAACTAATGCTATGATCTCTTCGGCCGGTATAACGCCGCAGCAGACAGATGCACGCGCACCCGTATTGTGTTACCGCTGGCATGGAGCTCGTGTGCTTCTCATGTCTGGGCTTTTGAAGATAAAGAGGCCAGGCTGGTCATTGCTCATATCTGCTGTCCAAAAACTGAGTCACCTTGAGGTGTCAATCAGTTCTGCTCCTTTAGTCTTCTGTCGTTCAATGCGTGTTATTCCAACAGTTATTCACAGAGATGAAAGCACACTAGGGAGCATTAGGCTCTCATAGAGACGTGGGATTTACGACAGGAAGACTTTGAAAATTATGAACAGCTTGTCAGACCACACAGATGCAATGTGTACTGAGAATGAGGGGTTGGGGTATGTAAATTGTCTTTTCAGTTTACTACAAAAAGCAGTTAGAGCATAAGATTGCACATGCTGTAGAGAGTTTGTTTGTAGCAATCAAAACAAATATGAGTTCATGACATAGTCCTAAAGTCACAGGTGAAACTCAATACTGACATCATGTGGTCATTAATAGCGGTGCCAAACCCCTCCCTCCAATTTTTTTTAAAAACCACATAATAATAAAAATAACCTATTCTCCTGTTCTATTTTATACTGTAAATATTCTAATAATTTAATAATAGTAAAAATAAATAATAATACGAAAAAATGGTTATTTATATACTCTCTTTTGCCTGGAATTAAATTGTTTTCATTCACACAAAGCATGAATTAGGACATATTAATCAAATGTTATCACCTATAAAAGCATAAATACTTCTGCCTCCCCTTGAGTCATGATGTAACTCACCAACACCATATTTAGAGCGATAATACTCTTTAGTGAAGTTGTCGCAGTCACATATCAACATCCTACGACCCCACACATTAATGATGCCTCCAATGGTCAGGTCACAGTCTTTGTAGAATTCTTCTTCTACTGCTCCAGTCTGTAAAATGTTAAGGAGACATTGACATACTAGTCCATTAAAACTGAAACAATTGGCTACTGAACTAATTAAAAATTGCATTTATAACAATAAACAATTGTTATGAAATTCCTAAGGGCATTGATAATGGACCATTTTTTAGTCAGTACTTACCTTGAGGCTATCCAATATGTAGCGTGCTCCTTGTCCGACTGGTCCAAATACATTGAGAACTGTGCGGTCTGTTACTTCTCCAGGCTGACGTTTGGGAATAGGAGCATGCTGTTTGACACAATCAAGAGCAAAATAATTGAAATTTTTCATAACTTGAAGGACAAGTGAAATTTACTAATGGTTTCATAATTATTTTCTCACTGGGTGATTCCCACAAAACCTTTTCAGATGACATTTAGTGAAAGGCAACAGAACGAGTGACAAGACTACATGACAACAGAAAAAACCCCTGAACAAATCCCTCTTCCTTCATAATGAATTTAGGCTGCAAAACAAGCAGGGAGGAAACTGAAAAGTGCTTTAGGGAAGTTGGATGTTCTTTCAGCCCTGTCAGTCTGGATAAAAGCTTGGCATGGAGGATGGAGATATTTGTCCAAGCAAAAGAGTAGAGAGGAACTGATAACCACTAAACTGGATTGAACAGTAACCATTTAATTTCAGATTTTTCAAACACATTCATCGAAGTCATCACCTCTGCATTTATTTGATCAAAATACAGTAAAAACAGTAATATTGTGAAACATAACTATTATATATTTGAATATATTTTAAAATGTGATAGCAAAGCTGAATTTAGTGCTCAAGAAACATTTCTTATTATTATCAAGATCTGTTAATAAATTATGGATATGTTAATGTATTTTTATTTTTTTGCAGTGCTGTTTTTTACAGACCTTGGGAAGCTTGCCCCTGTGCAGAAATTTAGGGATAGCATCTCGACCAGAGTTTGGAAGGACAACTTCGTAAATTTCCATTGTGTCATCTGCCAGGAAGTAATGCAAGATCAGCTCTCTGGGGTCTCCAAACATGTTCTCAGTATCATCCCAGTAGCAGTAGAAGCGCAGGACTTGGCGGTCATGTTCCAAAAACTGCTTCAGGGTATCTATTCTTTCATACGGCCGCAGCGGCTTCATGTTCTCCTCCATCTGTGAGAGGGAAAGAAACAGCATAATACTGAAGTATTGATATTGCTATATAGACACATGGTGCTTTCTTACTTCTTGTCGATGGGTGGAATAGGGATCTGCTGGAGTGGAAGCAGGGGGGTTTAGGCGCACCCCCATTTTTATCAAGAAGTTGCGTGTGAAGGGGTCACAATCAGTAATCATAAAGGTTCTGTTATAGAACACTATTTCCTGATTGACGTTAAAATGGTGCACATTGTAAAAGCAATCATCTTTAGGAGCTGGGAGAGAAATGCGGTGCCTCCGAATCAGGGTTCCTACATAGGAGCAGAACAGATGGATTTAAACAGGATGTTTTTACTGGTTTGTCATTAATCAGGATGCTATACATTTGATTCTGATGGTTTACCCTGTGGGATCCCACTGTTTTTGAGCTCTGGCTCCACTATTTGTATGGTGTCATCCTCCAGATAGAAGTAAATCTTGCACTTTCGCACTCTATATTTTTCTTCCCGCCTCTGAGTTACAGCTTCTTGGAAATAAGCATCAAAACACAGGACCTTCAAGTAAGAAAATAGCATGGAAAATTAATATACTTTGCACAGCACTATAGGTAAAATGGCTATATTATGTTCCCTCATAATAATGACAAACCTCTTTGTCAAAAGCAACCCATGACGGAGCATCGCTGCCCTCTCCCTTTGGAAAAAGTGAATACTTGGGTCTTGCACTCTGCCCCAGGAGAAGTTCTCCTCCAATGCCTGGCTTCTCTGACCCAACCATCATGGCTACTCCATTTGAATAATCAAAATGCTGAGATTTATGAAATTTGTCTTTTCCAAGCTGGAAAATAATGAAGAGACAATAAAATGACACTGTAAACACTTTTCATAATTTTATGACAGACTCTTTATTTCTATCAATTTAACTCGTTCTGTCATCTGTACTCCATTTTATGTGTTTTTGGTTTTCTTCGTCAGTAATTCATGGTTGAAAACAGAATGAACTTCACTGAAGGTTGTGAATTTGGCACCACTTTCAACGTTTTAGGCAGCAATGATTACATGAATGAACTCGCTAACTAACTAAATAGAATAGTAGATACCACACACAAACACACACACACACACACACACACACACACACACTTGTTTCGCTATCCTTGTGGGGACTCTCCATAGGCGTAATGGTTTTTCTGCTGTACAGACCGTATTTTCTATCGCCCTACACCTAAACCTACCCCTTACAGGAAACTTTCTGCATTTTTATATTTTCAAAAAACATTTATTCTGTGTGATTTATTAGCTTGTTTACCCGTGGGGACCTCAATTTAGTTCCCCATCGTGACACAAGTCCCCATGAGTCTGTGTGTATTCAGGTTTAAGTCCCCACCAGGATAGAAAAAAAACAGGTATACACACACACACAGGCACGCACTTTCAATATTTTCAGTTTTTTAAGTAAATATTAGCAAACCGCTCTACTAACATAGCTAGCAATACTTAAGCAGCCCTTATTCACATAAAGTTATTTTTCCTCAACACAGACAGAACATTTCTATAGATAATTTTGGTATCACTTACATTTCTATTGACTGAATTTCCAGGCAACATTGGTAACGCCATTATTAGTAGCAAGCGATGTAGGATTTTCTCAGTGCAGGACGACCCCAGACTGCTGAGAACTGGTTGCCAAGATAACTTGTTTGCAAATATTATTGCTAGGCAACGAAACGCAGATCACGTGACAGTACGTTCATTGGTCTTCAGTCAAAGACTATAGAATACCCTAAAAGAGACTTTGCTTCAGTTCAACTGTTTGTTTGCAGTAAATCAAATATGATTTCGCTTGAAATACATAAATCATATTTCAGGTATCTCAATAATAAGTTCTTGTTTTGGCAAGTTTTGAATATCTCTCTCTGTTTCATTACTAACATACTGTATGACCTAAGTTACTTCTGAATCTGTTCAGCCAAGTTGTGTTACTTTAAACTGCATGATCTATTAATATTGACTGGGTGGCCAAATTCTTATAAAAGTACTTTTAACTGCATTTAAAGAAGTCCATGTTTTTGTCTACCATAAACTATATAAAGATGTTTTTAAACCTTCATTAAGTTTTGAGGGGTTTTTTTCCCCCTTGTAAAAAAACAAAACAAAACAAAACAACATGAATAGATCATGAACAACCAGAAAGACATAATTTTTTATTATTTCCACAAACATGTTATTGGTGGTTGATTCTGTACATTTTAAAAAAATGCATCACAAAGTAAAAGACTCAAAAAAACAATACATGCTTCTGGACAAGTAAATATTATGGAAATTATACAACTAACTCAAATAATGTATTGTCAAAAACAAAGTACAATAAGAAACACTTTAGTTGTATATGTAACAGACCTCATGTTGATGTCTTACTGATTAAGAGTATGCAAAATAAAATTAAAAATAACATAAAACCACACCAACAATTTTCTATAAAGTTACTGGCACAATATCTCTCTCTTCATCAGGATGATTAAGCTATGTACAGTTAAGAACAGCATTGTAGAAGAATATATTTAGAACAACAGTTCAGCAAATGTCCATTGCACTGCTTCAGACAATACATCAATTTCAGTGTTGTATCGCTGTGATACCGACATTAGGGAGAATATTAATGTGCAAACTACTTATATCAGTGGCAATACAGTAGATCCAGTTTTCAATTAGGATGCCAGTCCCAGCAGAAATCCTCCAACAAATCCACCCGAGATAACAATATTCCTCTTCACAAATTCTGTCGACTGTAAGAAAAATACACCATTTACAGAATGTAGGATAAGTAACAACTTTCTAAAGTGTTACGTGCACACACTAAATAATAATACAAAATGCTTTATAGAACTATGGGAGCTCAAAATATCTAGTAGACTATAAAGTTATGACGAATGTATGAAAGAATACCCACTTCTTCTATAAAGGAATTGAGCTCAGGGGCTGCTTTGTTTGCCTTTTTCTTCAAATGCTTTTTTGCTTTATTGACATCCTTTTCCACTTTCCTCCAGTCAACCTGCACATAGCCACTGTGGTTGGCAATCTGAAATGAGAAAAGTAAGATTTTTTTAAAAAACCCTTAAAAGGAATAATTCACTCAAAAATGAAAATTTACTCACCCTCAGGCCATCCAATGAGTTTGAGAAACAGTCACTGGAAGAGATTTGGAGAAATTTAGCATTACATCACTTTCTTACCAGTGGATTCTCTGCAGTGAATGGGTGCCGTCAGAATGAAAAAGCAATAATATGGATAGAGGCCTTGTATTTTAGCCGGAAGCAACTGTTTGAAGTTAAAAATAAAATAATGATGGATTTGTTTATTACAAGCGCACAGATTTTCAACTCATAAGATGTTAATGATGATCTGACGTTGTTTTATTGTTATTATTGTGATGTTTTTATCAGCTGTTTGAACTCTGATTCTGACGGCAACCAACAGCAGAGGATCCACTGGTGAACAAGTGAAGTAATGCTTAATTTCCCATCTACATGAATGGCCTGAGAGTGAGTAAACATTAAGCAAATTTTAATTTTTGAGTATTGCTACGACATATGATGCAAGCATTTTAATAATCCATACTTGTAGCAAAAGAAATCCCCCTCCAACAGCAGTAGCCACAATTTTTCCAACTCTCTGAAAAAGATAACCACCACACCTGGAGGACAAAGGACACAGTAATTAATGCATTTATTAGTATGCATTATTTCATACATGTAGAACAGAATACTGAAGTTGGTGAATCAAATATTACAGCACATACGAAATAGCATAGGTTACTTAATCTACAGGTGCATCTCAATAAATTAGAATGTTGTGGAAAAGTTCATTTATTTCAGTAATTCAACTCAAATTGTGAAACTCGTGTATTAAATAAATTCAGTGCACACAGACTGAAGTAGTTTAAGTCTTTGGTTCTTTTAACGATGATTTAGGCTCACATTTAACAAAACCTACCCAATTCACTATCTCATTTAAATGAATACTATAAGACTCAATAAAAAAACATTTTAGTGAATTGTTGGCCTTTCTGAAAGTGTTCACGACTGTATATGTGACTAATACTTCATAGGGGCTCCTTTTGCTTTAATTACTGGTTTCAATTCGCGTGGCATGAGGTGATCAGTTTGTGGCACTGCTAAGGTGGTATGGAAGTCCAGGCTGTTTCATAGCGGCCTACAGGTCATCCATATTGTTGGGCTCATGTCTCTCTATCTTCCTTCTGACAACACCCCAGGATTCTCTATGGGGTCTAGTCAGAAGTAGTTTGGCTGGGCAACTGGCCAGTAATGTCGGTCATTGAACCAGCTTTGCACTGAGTGGCAGGTGCCAAGTCCTGCTGGAATGAAATCAGTATCTCCATAAAGCTTGTCAGCATAATGAAGCATGAAGTGCTCTAAAACCCTTGGTAGATGGTCACGTTGGATCAGGACTTGGAAAACACAGTGGACCAACACCAGCAGACAACATGGCAGCCCAAATCATCACTGACTGTGGAAACTTCACACTGGACTTCAAGCAAATATGGATTCTGTGCTCACTCTTCCTCCAGACTCTCAAATCTTTGATTTCCAAATGAAATGCAAAATTTACTTTCATCTGAAAAGAGGACTTTGGACCACTGAGCAACAGTCCAGTTCTTTTCCAGCCCAGGTGGGGGTGACGCTCTGATAAAGGTCTCTGGTTCAGAAGTACTTGGTAGCCCTTTTCCTGAAGACGCCTGAGCGCAGTGACTCTTGATGCACTGACTCCAGCTTCAGTCCAATTTCAGAAGCTCTCACAAGTGTTTGGATCAGCTTTACCTGACAGTATTCCCAAGCTTCTGCGGCCATCCCTTTGTCGTGCACCTTTCCTACCCAAATTCTTCCTTCCAGTCAACTCAGCATTTAATATGCTTTGACAGCACTCTGTAAACAGCTACACCTTTTCAGTAATGACCCCTCTGTGACTTACCCTCTTTGTGGAGTGGCGTCAATGTTCGTCTTCTGGACATTGCCAAGTCACAGTCTTTCCTCCATTATTATGGTCGGAAAGAACAAGAGACAATTTTGGAATTTATACTTGTGATGTATTAATTGAAACTCAAATATAAATATTCTAATATTTTGAGATACTGATTTTTGACTTTCATGAGCTGTAAGCTCTAATCATCAAAATTAAAACAAACAAAAAAAAACTTTTGAAATGTTTTACTTTACATGCAATGAATCTAAAATATATGAAAGTTTCACTTTTTGAAATAACTTACAAGAAAAAATGAGCTTTTTCATGACATTCTAATTAATTGAGATGCACCTGTATATTAACACTAACCATCCTGTCACTCCACCCATCATGATCTGTGAAGCCACAGAGTATTTTTCTGCAATGGGTCCTGTACTGTTCCCAAAAACACGACTCCACCATTGATGCCTCCTGGCGTAATCTTTTATGTTAACCACCTCATATAATTCATCTTCACTCTCTGCATCCACATCTGAAAACAAAAGTAAGTGTTATACATATTAACAGCGTCCAAAATCACAAAGTATGGATGCAAGTGAATATACACCCTTATATAATTCATTAGGATGTTTTGCATTGTTAAACAATTGGTATACACATTATTCGTGTATTTCCACCCAAGAACCAACTGTAGGACCAAACCCTGTTTTACATTCTTTAATATTTTAGATTAACCCATTTATGATCTGATTTAAAAACAAAGAAAGTTAAGAAACAGCACGAACCTTTCATTAGGTATATTAACACTGATAATAAGGTCATCAAACCTCACCATCGCACCTTACACTGAAATATTAAACCTGAGAGCAAGGCACTCCTCTGAAGAATGTTATTTAGAATGTATTCACCGACATCCAGTTACAAAGACATGACTGAGAATTAAAATAGTATGAGTGGATTTTCCGAGATTTAACCACATGACATCTGTACAGTCTGCCGACATAATAATCGATCACTATGCTGCTCTACTACATTGGAAACTCTTGGAATCTCGTTGCATATAACCTATGTGGTTAAATAAACACGTTGTCAATCAAGGCTATTTATTCAAATGTTTGGTTGGCCAATTTATTTACCTTCACCGCGATCCGCCATTTTATGAGGTTCTATTCACAGTGCTCAAAACCGCTGCAGCTCTACGCAAAATCCTGCGTAATTTACGTGCGATCACTGTCCACAGACTCCTACGATCGCTTGCATGCGTTATTCACAAAACACTTTACAAATTATTTCAAGTGTAATTTAACATTTAAAAAATATTGTTTACCTAAATATCAGAAGTCTTTACACATACTGCCTGAAACTGGCTAAATTTCATATAATAAGAAACACTGTAGTAGTTCTATAATAATAATGGTTAAGCAAGGGAAGAAGAGAAAGAAAGAATTGGGATTATTTCTATCTTTCTTTATAACTTTCTTGCTTAATATGTTGAAGGATGTAGAGATATCTCTAATAACTTTAAAGAGAATAGTGGAATAAATAAATAAATAAATAATGAAAGAAAGAAAGAAAGAAAGAAAGAAAGAAAGAAAGAAAGAAAGAAAAAGAAAACATGATAGGACAAGATAGGATAGGACAGGACACAGGACAGGATAGGATAGGATGATACTTTATGGGATATGATAGAATAGAATGGTATTATTATCTACACCATTAGAAAAACACATAACTGGAGATAACAACAAACACATTAAAATCAGATACATTACGGTACAGTACAATACACTACCATACAATAATAAAAATTACAGAACAAAAGAAAGAAAGAAAGAAAGAAAGAAAGAAAGATGTTCTTTAATCTAGAATAAGAATTTACCACACAATCTGGAGGAATGAAAATCATACTGGTTCATGTAACTAACAAACTGTCTAATAATTGTAGAAATCAGGCAACGTTTTCCTTACATCCTCAAAACCCTGAGTTTTCAAACAGACAGATGCTTGAGCTGTATCGAGTAGCGTTTTATGCTGGTATGGCGTAAATCATAATAACCCAGTGAGCCAATCGCAGCAGGCGAAGATGGTGGCGTAAAGTTGAGGGCTTGTTATTTACCCTCCCCCTTGAAAGTTTATATGAAAAAAGGATCTCAAGACAAGGCTGATCACGTGACCCCACCGAACGCAGCTATCAGCCGCAATTGCAGAGAAGTTAAACGACGGGCGGCGCAGGTGGGTTCGGGTTGGAGGACAAATTGCAAATAAGTTTGAGCTGGCGACTAGGGGGAAGTTTCGTGATATTACTAAACAACAGTTTACCGTTAAATCCCGCATTGCTCGTTCTGCATGCATTTTAGTGTACCTGCTACCTGCGACTCATTTATGCCGGATGGCTAAATGTGGAAAGCGTGCTCGGAGGAAATTATTTTCCGTCTATTCTTTTTTTGCGTTTAGATCTACGCAAAAAGGTGCTCGGCTTGCGGTGCGTAAATATTTTCGCTGGAGTTTTTTGTCTATGAAATCGTGCGGAGTGTCAGTGGCCGCTGTAGCTCGCGCTGCTGCTGCTGCTGGTGATGGTGATGAGGAAAAGAAAATGGCGGCGGGAAAAGCGAGTGACACCGAGGAGGACTTTCCGAAGCTTACGCCGCAAGAAAGGGAGCGCTTAGCCAGCATCGACAGGTCAGTTAAAGCCCCTTTACTTGCACCGATGACCTTCCGTGCATTTTTACGAGCCTTCCACGCATGTTAAAGCGGTGCAGGTAAAGTAACACGGAACCGCCTGTGTTGTCCTCTATTTGCAGCACACTGTTTGGATTTCAGAGGCTTCATGAAGATGGCGCCAGAACGAAGGCCTTGCTGTTAAAGGTATGACACTGATGGATGTCTGGAGACAGATAGACACATAACTCTGCAAATCATATAACATCACTCTGCAAGTATACTCGTATTGCACAGAAAAAATGCGTAATATTGATACAACACAATATGCAATGACACTCAAGGGGGTCTGCGTAGACATAAATATATACTTTATTAATCAGCAGCAATACACAGTCAGAATAATGCACAGAGACAAACATTGCATTGTACAGAATAATGCAGTGTGCGTGGCACTTTTATAATGCTGTAAACGTATACATTCTATAAAATGCAAAAAGACGCACAGTATTAAATTTATATTGTACCGCTTTGATGTACTTAAAACGACATATTAAAAGTTGGATATAGTGCATCTAACTTCATCCGCATACATATACTCACGTAGAGCAATAAATGGCACATCCTGGCTGGTTGTTTATCGTCGCAAATTTAAAATATATTATCGCCCAGCTCTAATCCGCTAAATGCGACTGCATGGAGATATTAGGATATTATAAATATGAACTTTTCATTAAACTGATTTGAGTATCGTGAAAAGTGCTATACCAATGAAACTGACTTGATTTAGGCTGCACAACGCATGTCAGTGACGGGGATTTGTAGTTGCTCTGCGGTGATTATTTTAAATATTAGTCTGCTTTGAAAGTTATTAAACTGAGTGTTATATTAGTTTGGGTGCTGGCTTTGTCGAGTTCTTGCGCATGTAAACAGCAGTCAGACTTCATTTTGTGAAGTAAATCTATTTTGCATAAAGCCATTTTCGCCTATTATGACCTCGTTCACCCATTGTCAGTGCGACTCTGTAATGAAGAGTTGAGGGTAATGAGGGTGTTGTTTTTATTCGTTTGTCACCATTTGAATATCAGTTAAGCAGTCGAATGTTGTTTGATTTAATTAATTATTTTAATTATAGAGAAACGTGTCTTAATATCTTTTTTTTTTTTAATTGAGCCAAAAGGTGCATCTGTTGTATGATGTTGATAAACCTTCTCAGTGTATAAGTTTAGCTAGCCCAGCTGTTCATACTCGGTTAGGCCAAATTTGTGAATTATTGAACTTATTTAGCCGATCTTAGACCAGACTGTAGGCTATTTTAGTGTTTCAAGATGACCTGGGAAGGTTAAAGCTCTGATCTCAGTGGTTTACAAGGCAGTGGCTACATGTTAGCTAGTTAGCATGATGCTAACCAACTGTAACTGCATGTGAGGAGAGTCATTTGAACGCTACTGGGCTCTTTTCAGTCCTATCTCAACATCCTGGTTTTCAGTAAATCAGTAATCAAGTTGCTTACGAGAACTTGTGTGAGGTTTAACATTGCATTTTGCAGATTTGAGTTCTTCTGAAGGGGTTTGCAAGCAGCATTTGTTGCAAGCAGCATTTGCTGCAGTATGTCAGTGCTGTATATTTTGTGCCACTTGATTTGTTTTAAGGACTTTTGTTTTTATTTATACATATGTCTGTTGTTTATAACATAAGGAAAGCATATATTTGTGTTTTTAAAAATGTATTGTCATATTGTAGGACCCATGAAGTAAACATGAACTGCAGTAAAGTGATAAAGATAAGATTAAAAAGTCCATGTACCAGAAAAAGTTTAGATTTTTTTTTAATCTAAAGTATAAATGTAAGCTTGTAGACAAAACTATACTGAACAGTAATTATATTAACAGCTTGGAATTGTTCGTAGACATTAATTTGCCACAAGAAATGCCATAAATAATTGATGTGTCTTAAAATATAGTGGCCGCTCATACCAAGAACGATAATTTTAATAGTAACTATAAAGCTGTAATAATTGTTCTAAAGGCCTGTTTACACGAAGAAAGATAACTACCTTTATATTTGCATCCACACCAACATACAATAATGTTCTGGATATTATAAGCTCTAGCTGTAGGTTTGTCTCAAGCTCTTTAAAGTTGGGTGGATTCTGATTGGTTGTCATTGTTTTTGTTGTTCATCAGCTGCAAAAAAAAAAAACTTGAGTGATTCCAACTAGGGCTGGGCGATATATCGCATGTGATATGCATGCGCATCTCGTCAGTAAAGCCGGTTCCTTGATTAGCGGTAAATCTCCGTCACCTGTTTTCAAATGGAGCAGCATTAAATACACAGCCGTAGTTCACTGACAAGCTACGCAATATCGCATTCATTATCGAAGGCGATATATCAGCGATATTGAACTCGATATTGCGTAGCTTCTCAGTGAACTACGGCTCTGTGTATTAAATGCCGATCCATTTGAAAACAGGTGACGGAGATTTACCGCTAATCAAGGAACCGGCTTTACTGACGAGATGCGCATGCATATCACATGCGAGATATCGCCCAGCCCTAATTCCAACATTATCATTCCTCTGTGTCCTTACTGTTATGGCTGTGGTGTGTACTCAGCTATAATCAAGGCTGTTATTAAAACGAAGTAACTTAAGAGTTACCATCCTTGCTGTGAATGAATCTTACTACTTTGAGAATATGGAAGTCCACAACAAAGCTATAACGATAACACAGGAACGATATAATTAAAATAAGTTTCAGGAAGATTATTTCAATTGGATGAATGATAAAATCTTTGCCAAACAGAATCGAACACATTTTAAGGAGCCAAAGCATTTAAAGTTCAGTTTTCAGGGTTTAAATGAACAGAACATTATTGTGCAATAGTGTGGATGCTATAGTTACCATTATCTTTATAGTGTGAACGGGCCTTAACAGTGGTAGACAGACAGTGAAGATAGACCTGTGGAATGTTTAATTACCATCTCTGTCATGGGCCAGACATTTTGAGGCTGTGGTGGCTCTGACAAGAATGAGATGATTCATTTAGAAATAGACGTGCGCATCCCTCAATCGCTCCGCTCAGTGCTGTTGTGCTGTCGGTGAGCGCTGCTTGCTGTCTGTCTGCCGCTCTGCATCTCTTCCCACAAACTAGCCATGTCTGTCAAAACGTTCAGTGTCCTAGATACAGGCAGCACCTCTTTAAAGACCTTGTGAACATAACGGTTAAATGAGTTTAACTAGAACATGTATTAATCTGTTTATCACTGACTACTCTGAAGTTATTTTGGTTCCTAGATATTGTCTAAAAAGAAAATGTTCATGCAAGATGTTACAGTATGTGTTTGTTTAAATGAACTCACATAGATTGAGCTTTATAAACAAGAAACGATTATTCAATATATCAACGTTTGCATTGGTCAGTCTGAATGTTTAGCTTGTATGTGTTGCAATTTCATATTCTGCTGCCTAATGCATGTTTTAGCAAGTGAAATAATCCAAAACACATAGACAAGAAAACAGTGAAAACCTCAGTGTTCTGAACTTCTTGTCAAAGAAAATAACCTTTTCTATGACCTTCAGTTCAGTTCAACTCGCGTGACTTAGTAGGTGTATCAGAGCTTTAAAGAGTACTGATGGGACAAGCAAACGAGACTACTGGTTGGATATTGGGTGCTGCATTAGTATATTTACAGTGATGGATTCTTATGTACTTCCGTGTTGTTTTGTCTCCAACATTCTACCAAAGCAGTTAAAAGAGATCTTTAACGGTGCATTAGCAATTCGTTTGCCACATTTAATTTGCGGTTAAGTAAATGTAATATGTTTTATAAAGCACGTATATGAACATTAATGTTGAACTTTGGAAACGCACTCATTTCCGACATATACACTACGGTTCAAAATATAGGATATATATTATGTTATTTTCAGCAGGACTGCATTTATTTGATGGAAAATACATTTGCTATAATAATCAATGCTGAAAACAGTTGAGCTGCTAAGTTTTGTTTTTTTCAGGATTTTTTGATGCATAGAAAGTTCAAAACAACAACATTCATCTGAAATAAAAATCTTTCACAGTGTTATACTAGTCTTTACTGTCACTTTTGGTCAATTTAATGTGTCCTTGCTAATAGGGATGCAACGATTATAGATTTTGTTGGTACGATTATTGTCTGAGGAATAACCACGGTTTCACGGTTATGACGATTATTATGCATTTATTCATTTCACAAAATTATTGATGTATAAAATCACATGGATACTCTTTAGATAATAAAGTGTTATTTATTGCTGCCTTTTGAAACAGAAATAACACAGTAACCAATAATACAGCACAAAATAATAATAATAATAAAGACAATCAAAAGTCCATGTCTCCCATTGGTGACCAAAGGTGACCTCTGCTCTGTAAACATCCATGTCAGTATTTCCCTTTTGAAAATAACTAATGAAAATAGATCAGAATTTTTATATATATATATATATATATATATATATATATATATATATATATATATATATATATATATATATATAATTCGTATGATTTTACATGTGGTTTGAGAAAATCAGGTCTATTGTTTTGGTTTGTGAGATCGGAGATCGCGCTGCGCACGCATACAAACATTCAGGAGGACACAAACTTCTTTATGAACGCGCCCGGTTTTAAAAATGTTTGAATATTGAATATTTATTATATTTATATTCATTCTCACATATTTTGTCTGAAGACACTGATTCCTACGCACTCCTCTTCTCTCTCTCTCTAAGACAATTAGTAGATAACTCGAAATATAATCTTTAAGGCATCTTACTTTCACTGGGACATGGGACAATGCGAAGTGTCTGAATTCATTTTCAATGGGAGACATGTGGAAAGCGGCAAACCGCGAGCGGTTTTGCTGGCGGCGCGGAGGCGGAGCGCAAGCGGTGCTCGTGCACCCAAAATCCTGCCGCTTCCACGAGCACGGCGCATAGTGGCAGGCGCCGCCAAAGATAAAAATATTTTACCGCGCTATTTCATCTGTCTGATCTGAAGTGTGCAGAATGCTGAGCTAAGCCGTAGCTTCGCGTCAGTCTTGCCTTCACGTCGTGCAGTAAAATAGTTTAAAGCCGTATTCGTGCTTTAGCAGCAGTTTTTACGGCAATATTTAAATGACACTCTGGTCATTCTTGATGTACCAGAAATGCTCCCACACTATCGACTTAAGTAATTTCTCTGGTGGAAATAAGGCTTCGCTGTTTGGTCCCACAGTCATAGTTAATGTGTGTAGTGTCTTTGATAAGAACGACATTTTAAGCTGGTGTACCGTCCGCTAGTGTAACTTTGTTTTCATTTTGCGCAAGTTGGATCTGTTCCGTTCTGTGCAACAGAAATACTCGGTGTAGCAGAGCCTTTACGATTAATTAACCGTGACGTTTTAAAGCGAGGTTAATCGAGAAACCGGTTAATCGCTGCATCCCTACTTGCTAAATAAAAGTATTAATTTCTTGCGAGAAAATTTGACCCCTAAACTTTTAGCATATGGCTACTGTTTAATTAGGCAACAATGTTATAGAATGCAGACATTAGGTTACAAAATATTTCATAATGCTTGGTGAGTGCTGAGATGCATGAGATACATATACATTAGAAATATAAAACAAAGATCTTTTTGCATTATATATCTTCACCTCTGTATTTTGTGGGAAATGACAATATAATTGGTTGAATTGAATGATTATTGATTGAGGAAAATTATGTAACAGTCACAGTTGGTTTGTCATGGAAAATGATTTATCAAGTTCAAGACAAACTGGTTGGTTTCTCCAGGTGGGGATGCTAACTTGTTCACATTTACCGTTTGCTTCACAGGCTGTTCGCTGCTATGACGTCTACATCTTAAAAGCTGAAGGGAAAGTGGAGCCAGAGGTGTTTTGCCAGTTAGGTCACTTCAACCTTTTACTGGAAGATTATCCTAAAGGTGAGTTCTGACCCAAGGAATATTTCTTTTATTGTCATTAAAAAGTATCACAATCAGTCTTAATAAGTTTCTTTTGTTTTCTTCTCAGCATTATCTGCATACCAGAGATACTACAGTTTACAGTCAGACTACTGGAAGGTGAGGGATGCTTGATTCTCATTAGTTGTGCACTTGCACAGTTTACTCTTGTTGTTAAATCCTTCCAGTGTGTAGGCAGTGTTAAATACAGGTGGTAACAGTGTCCAGTGTGTTTTAGGAGTTCATTGTGATAAGACCACGCCCACTTTTGGAGGTGCTTGTAGATGCATGTGGTAATATTCCATTTGTCTAATGCAGCGGCACCCAATTCAGTTCCTAGAGATCTACCTTCCTGGAAATTTCAGCTCCACCCTGATCAAACACAACGGAACCAGCCAATTAAGATCTTCAGGAACACTTTATAATTACAGACAGTTGTGTTGAAACTGGAACTGAGATCTCCAGGAACAGGATTGGGCACCACTGGTCTAATGCATCATAGAAAATATCAAAAGCTGGTGTAATCATTGCATCAAAACAAGGGTTTTAAACTCAAAGTCTGCTAAGCAATAATGATACAGTAAGAACTGAACAAATGTACATGCACAAAACTCAGTGGACTATTTGTAGTATAGCTACTTGCATTTGTATCGCCTGTAATAGATGTAATTCCATGTGTCCGTTATTAGTGAAAACAATTCAGTTTGATGTATCTGGCTGGGTGTAGCTGTCTGTAAGAAAGTTTTTGAATGTGAAATGAGATCCTGTAGGAGTGTCAGTAATGGCTTCTGACAGTTCTGGGTTCTCTCCGAGAGCAAGAGTGACGCTTTTGGCTGTGAAATTTCAGAGTAAACTTTCAATATGATTTGACTTCAGATATGGCTGTCAACTGTAGAAGTGTCATCTCTCACATATCAGGCGCTAAGCCTCAGCATATGGCTAATAGAAACTGATTTCCAGCCCAGATGGACTAAACGTTCTTATGTGAGTTATTAGGTAGTTTCTAACCGTTTGTACTTTAAATTACTCTTTTGCATTGGCACTATTTAGTTTGGATGCCTAAATGGAAAATTTGCCAATGGAAACATTGCAGACCACAGCTGTGGAAGTTGAAGATTTCATACTTTCTCCAAAGCTTATTTTTTTTTTTTTTTTTTTTTTTTTTCCCCCCTCCTTGATTTTATTTTTTGCGCTCAGAGTCAGGGCATGTTCTAAATTTGTGCCTACACTGAAGGGGTTTAAAGGGTGCTGTCTCAGCACTCAGACAGCTGTGTGTGATTTGTGCAGGTGTGATGAGCGGCCCGTGTGTGCAGTAGTGTCAACCTGTCAGAGTGATGCACCATGTGGTTTGCAGTTAGTGCTTCTCTGGCACACTTTATTCTGCGCCTGTCCTGACTTCACACTGCTGTCCGAGGTCTTGTGAGACAGTCATCCTTTTTAGATTGTAAATAAGTAGCATGCGCTGTCATGCCGGTCGTTGTAAGCCCATGTCATTGTTGACTTCCTGATTGCATTGGAACAGAGCCGCATTCATCTAAAATGTGAAAACCTGGTTTGCACTTTCAAGACAGTCTTGTCATTTGAGTGCATTGGAATGCATGAACTGATCAAATGTGCACTTTGAATGCAATGTCTGTCACATAAATGCAAATGCAAAAATTTTTCTTGCTTTATGTACACTTTTTCCTGTAGGTCTACTCTGGTTAAAATGCAACAGCCTGAAATATAAACTGTTGTTTACTGATCATCCTGCCGCCTTGCCCTTCTTGCATTTTATGATTGCATATTGGATATTTACATTAGTTTTGATCATTTAAGTGTGTAGTAATATTTTGGCTGTCTACCTTAATCTATTTGACTTTTCTTCCAGTGCTTTAAAGTAGAAAACTCACTAAAAATTCAAGTTGGTTACAAATTTTGTGGTTTGCGGTGTACATACAAGCTGTCATGAAACTCACCTTGTCTATATGAAAATGGTGACTGGGGTTTGTATTTATTTGATCATATAGGCCAGTTCTAGTTTAATTCTTAAATTATTCGCTTCGTCAACTTACCATCTAGTTTCATCATCTAACGAAAGTTCATTTGTGGGGAAGACAAGCCGCAGTGGCTTTCGGTTTGAGTCAAGCTTTGCCTCTGTGAGCACAGAGGTTCAGACACGTTAATGTTTCATTGATCCATATTGTTTTGCACATTCCGTTATGTAAATATAACCTTTTGTGGTTGCGGGAGACGAAGACTTTGCCACTTTTTTGGTTTAACACATGTTCATTAGCCACAGACGTTTCTGTCCCCTGCTGAGTGCAGATGTGTCAGACCCACTGTGAGGGTAAACCATCCTTACTCATGCTTATGGTGCCATCCTTTATTAGAAAGCCATTTTGCTGATTAATTCAACTATGGTGAATTAATTAATAGTTTCTTCTCATTATGTTTCTAACTCTCAGCTTTAATTTTTTTTTCCAGAATGCTGCCTTTTTATATGGCCTTGGTTTGGTTTACTTCCATTACAATGCTTTTCACTGGTAAGTACACAATTACTGTGTGTTCTGTGATGCATTTGTTTTCTCATGCATTCCATCTAGTTTCTTCTTTTTTCATCTGTAAAGTAGCATTGTTGAAATATCATCCTTAATAGCATTTTTCATGACCTGAAGTGTGATGTTGATGCTTTCTCAGCTTACAGACTAATTAGAAATTCTGTATTTTATTCTCCTCTTGTTCGTATTTAGTTTTTTTTCCCTTTTTCACGTTCAGTCTTTTTTTGTTGTTGTTGTTAAAGACTGCAGAAAGTATGTGCATTATTTTTTGTCCACTTTCTGTCGATGAATAACTGAAGTGTTGTTTTGGTGGCTTTGTCTAAAGTATGGCTAATCAATTAATTGAATTAAAATTATTGTTGCGAGATGCGATAAAACCACAGAATGATGGCAGTTAAATATACGGTCTGCATGCACTGTGTGGTTCAAAGTAAAGGGGCTCTTCATTCTCCTCTTGTTTGTAGTCTAGTACTAAAATACAGAGTGTGTGTGTGTGTGTGGGCTGTTGTTAGAGTGCCTTCCAATTTGTACATGATCCACAAACTTTCGCTCAGGAGGTGATATGAATTTGGCTCACTGGGCCTTTTATGATTAACCTACAGCGTGGTTGTTTGTGTTCCTAGTTCTGTATTGGTGTGTCTGCATCGTTCTACAAGTATACAGCCAAAATGCTAGTTGGCAGTGCTGGCTACAGCAGCAAAGCGCAAGCAGAAAACATTGCTGGAGAAATGGCATCCACTTTTGTTGCAAAAGCATTTAATAAACATTATGAAATTCAGTTTTAAATTTCTGTTGTTCTTTGATATGGTACATGGATAAACAATGATAAAGAACGTTTTTGGATCACTTGATTGATTTACGGTTAATGGCCTTCTCTGTCCTCACTTGTTTCATTAGAAGCTTAAAAATGCAACACTCTGGCACTGTGATAAAAACACATCAATTTGATTTATGTTCAGTATAGTCCAGTTATGAGTTAAAAGATGTTGTTTGGTCTAAAGTATTTAAACAGGGTCAAATTTGTTTAAAATATTCAATATGTATTACACATGGATTCGGTATAATATCTGTGTCTCTCAGCATTTACACAGTGCTTGGGATAATTGGTCACTGTAAATTTCATATAAACGTATATAGTTTCTTTATTGAATGAGTTTTTTACGTCTCATGTTTTTGGTCAGTGTAGTTGTCTTTACTAGTTTATAGGCCTACAGGTTTTTTTTTCCCCCAAAATATTGATGATTCATAAGGATTCACTTCAATGTATAGGATTATACTGTCTCTAGTCAGGTTACATTAGATTACATTTAACATTCAAAATCTCCCAAAGACCAATATTGTGGTCAGTTGGTTATCTTGTACCATCACAGAATGGTGGTCGGGTCTTAAAGGATTATGGGAAAAGCATCACATTCCCTCATTCATGAATCAGTCAACTTTTTTCCCTCCCCAATAGTGTTTTAAGGTCAATTTTATATATTAATGTATAGCGTATGAAATTTTATAGGATATTGGTATTGATTTGGCAATTGTGATATTTACTACTGGAGGTCCCCTCTTTCCTTGTCTTAGGGCAGTGCAGCGCACCCCCTCAGATGCCCATTCTGGACAGAGAAGGTAGGCATACCATGTTGGTTTTGTAAGGGTATGCCTCAGACATGCTCTGTTAGATGTGTTCAGCTTGCTCAAGCAGCAAGAATATTTGCCTTAACTTGGCACATTTAGAAGTACGTTGATGTGTATAATGGATAAAATAGGAATGACATGTTGATAGCTGTTAGAAATAAACCATCTGCATTGTTAAACAGTTGGTATGTGAATGTATGCTGCAGTTATAAATAGCTGGGGTTGAAAGCACAAATGACAAGCTGGTATTTGTTAAAGCTCTTACATTGTGAAATGTTAATTTTTTCTTCTTTTAAAGAAATTCTTTGTAAATTGTCCTTTTGATTAGTGTTTACTGTTTAGGTGGATGAAATGGTTATTCCTCTAATGCCTGTAGGCAGTTTGCATCATGTAAAAAGTGCCTAATGGATAACTGCACAGGCAAGGTGAAGGTTGGTTAGCAATTAGGGATGTTCATTTCGGTTATTTTTCCTAACCGACAACTGACGCTCATTAACCGTTAACCGACAAGATTATTTTAAATTAGAACTGAATTAAATTAGAAAGAATAAGTGTCTGTGACCCGTTAAAAATACTAACATTTGTTTTCCGGGGATTAATTTTACATGCGCAAAAAGCAGCAAACAACAGAACATGAGGATTCACATGGACATCATTAGGGCTGCAGCGATTCGTCGACGTCATTGATTACGTCGATTATAAAAATAAGTCGATTAGCATAGTGCGTCGATGCGTCGCACCTTTAGCCACGCCCATTGCGCGAGCCTGCAGTTATCCCTACTTAAGACTGTTTTTCTGCCATGTTTAACACAAAC
>JAFVLL020035847.1:10645-54470 GCA_021397915.2 Tor tambroides | reverse complement strand
CACACACACACACACACACACACACACACACACACACACACACACAGCACAGGATAATGTGCAGATACCTGGAGTCTCAAGAGCCTCTTTCTTCTTAGAGGTGGTCTTGGCATTGATGTCACAGGTCACATGATAGAAGGAGAAGAGTAAATGGTGTTTCTCATGGAGATGTGTGGGCAGCTCGATCTTCACCTGATCAAGCATATCACAGCAAACAGTGAAAGACCCATAACTTTCATCTGAACGTAACCAACAAAAGCTGCTAAAGCACTTGAAAAGAACATTTTGCAAACCTCGTCATAAAAGTCTGGGTTCTGTGAGTGATGCAGAACTGTGGAGCAGGCAGTCGTGGTATAAACTGGACCTCCTGGCTTTCCGTAGATGCACTGTGGAAATGGATTTACAGCACTTATCTTCACGAGTCAAATTCTAAAGCAGATGTTGATGGAAACTGATGGAAACTTGTGTTATGTTACCTTGAGTGGCTTGGCATGCTCTTCATCAGAGCTTCTGAACTCCACGTAAACGGCGATGTTTCGAGCCTATCAAATAAAACAAGAACAGACACGGCATGACTGTGCACCGCATGTTAACGAACGAAGACCAGAGCAATCTAAACCGAGCACATCTGAATCCTTCATTAGACCTCAAGCAACTTCAGCATGATCGGTCACTTCACAGCCGCCGGTCAGAAGGTGAAACTCAACTGTGGGGTAAAATATTTAAGCCAGTAAAAACTGGTTTTAGCATAACTATGCATAAGCTAAATAAAATAGTTGTAATAAAATACACTGAAAAAAATGATATTAATTTTTTTTAAGGTAAGTGGTTGCAAACAATTTATTTTAGTTACACTTAAATAAAAAAAAATGTTGAAAGTTAGTCAACTACATTTGTTTATTTAAAAGTAGCTAAAATAAATTGATTGCAACCACTTACCTTAAAAAAAGTAGTAAAGTCAATGAGTCATTTTTTCAGTGTAGTAGACTGATTAGATTCATGTTTTATTCATGACCTCATGCTTTTTTTCTGACAGACTTCCATTTATTAATCAGTTATGTTGCTGAGATTGAAACAGTTTTTCTCGAAGGAGAACATTATGGGAATAATTGATGTTTTAGTGATCTAATCAATTTAAATTCAGCACTTCCCCTGGCTGAATAATACACCTAACTGCATATTATATTATATTGCATTAGTAATATTATATATTCTATAATATGCTGCTAGTGCAAGCAGCGGTGCATCAATGGCTTAGGTTTTGTTTTGTTGATGGATTAATCTTAGATTTCTATGTGAATACACACACAGCCATTTCTGCAATGACATTTCAGTTACACTTGTTGAGAAAACTTCACAATTCAACACAGCATGATGCATTTTAGGTTCTCTCAACTATTAAACTCTTACAAATTGTCACAAGTAACAATACTTTGTTTAGTCAGATTGAATCGTTCACTAAATATAAAATATCTCATTCAGCCAATAAAATAAAGCTTATTTTAAATTAGTTACAAAATAATCTGATCTATCCGTTTGGTAGCCATATTTTATAAGACACCTCATATGCTATCTTAGTTTCCAAAGGAACAATCACTTGACAAAGCAAAGATGTACGTTTTATAAGCTTGTACCATAGACCTTGAGGTAACACTTTAGAATAGGGAACACTTATTCCCTATTAACTATGACTTTTGCCTCAATAAACTCCTAATTTGCTGCTTATTAATAGTTAGTAAGGTAGTTGTTAAGTTTAGGCATGGAGTGGATTAAGAGATCTAGAATATGGTCATGCAGAATATGACATTAATATGTGCTTCATAAGTACTAATGAACAGCCAATATGCTAGTAATAAGCATGCTAATAACTAGTTAATAGTGAGAATTGGCCCTTAAACTAAACAGCCTTGTTTGTGTAGTTGGGGCAGCATTTGGAGCACTGTGTTGGTCTCACATGGGTAAGTTCATGTCATTTCAATTCATTCAGATTTGTGACTCTAAAGGTCCGGTGTGAATGTGGCTTCCTCACCTTGGCGAAGCTCTTCTGGCTGTCATATTTGAGGTGTTTGGGGTAGATGTAGATGTGATTCTTGTAGACTCTGTAAGGCTGGGCGAACTTGGAGGAGTCCAGCAGGAACTCGTCCACCTCCACCGTGGGAGCGTGAAGAGCGCAGTCCTCGAAGGGCCTCAGAGACACGTACGAGGACGTCACACAGTCTGAGGAACATGGTGCATGTGGATGAGTGTGTGGCCACACAACAGCGCTTACGTCTTAAATACATAAAACTGAACGACACTTATGAGAAAAACTGCATTTTGCTTCAGTTGGGCCTTAAATGTGAGGATGTTTGCGGTATTAGTTGGACGTACTGGGACATTCCATGGGAACACAGTCCACGTTTATTTCAAGGTTTCCAGGGATGATCTGGAGTTTGCTGGCCTTCTCCGCCCTGTAAAAAACACTTGATTTTACTGAGGTCATTTATGATGATGTGTGATTTGTGACCCTGGAGCACAAAAGCAGTCTTAAGTCTCTGGGGTATATTTGTAGCAATAGCCAACAGTACATTGCATGGGTCAAAATTATAGATTTTTCTTTTATGCCAAAAATCATTAGGATATTAAATAAAGATCATGTTCCATGAAGATATTTGGTAAATTTCCTACTGTAAATATATCAAAACTTCATTTTTGATTAGTAATATGCATTGCTAAGAACTTCATTTGGACAACTTTAAAGGTGATTTTCTCAATATTTTGATTTTTTGCACCCTCAGATTCCAGATTTTCAAATAGTTGTATCTCAGCCAAATATTGTCCGATCCTAACAAACCATACATCAATGGAAAGATTATTTATTCAGCTTTCAGATGATGTATAAATCTCAACTGAACAAAATTGACCCTTTGTGACTGGTTTCATGGTCCAGGGTCACATTTGTGAGCGTGACTGGCGAGTCTGTACCTCCTGTACTCTGAGATGAGCTTGATGAGGTCTTCTGTGGAAATCTTGTTGCTCTCCTGTTTGAAGAGCGGAGAGAAGCGGCTTTCCCTGTCCACTGTGCCCTGGTTGTCCTTAAATACTGACCTGGAATACACAGACACAAGAAATGTATGATTGAATTTAAATACACTGTTATTTTTTTGTTGAGCATTTGTTCTGGCACAGCTGAAGCAGCAGAGATTTGGATTCCCTTACCTTACAGACCAGGCAAAAGGCATGCGGTACTTTCCAAGTTTGCTACAGAATTGCTTATTGGATTTCAACATCTTTTGGACAGTCTGGAACGAGAAGAGAAATTGGATTTCAATGTATCTAAGGGAACAAAATAAATCTCCACTTACTACATATCTTAGATCACATTAGTGCTTAAATCAATATTCTGTGTATTTATCCTGTGTATTAATGCCATTGCATTAGTGAAATTTAGTGACAACCAAGGAACATTTGCAAACAAATGCACAAAGCAGAGTCCATGTAAACATGATTGGATGAGTCTGGTGTGGAAGAGCTTGATTGGCCACACAGAGCCCTGATCTTAACTCCATCAAAACCCTTTGAGATGAACTGGACTGGAGATCATCCAACATCAGCACCTGATATCACAAATGCTTTACTGGACAAACGGACACAAATTCCCACAGAAACACTCTTTTCTCAATTCTGTGGAAAGCCTTCCCAGAGGAGAGAAATCTGTTATCCCAGGGAATCAATTTAGGTTACAAAAACATTGAGGGAACATTGTTTTGAAATATTTTAAACACTTTTCTTCACGTTATTTAAAGGTTAAAAAATTGTTTCTTACAACATTTCTAACTTTATTTTCACCCGAGATATAACGTTATTTGAACGTGAATTTTTTAATATTCCAAGAACATTAAAATGTTTTCATGTCGTAATTAAAACATTATTTAAAGGTTACAAAATACGTTTTAATAACTTTATTTTCACATAATATTACATTATTTGAATGCTTATTTTTAATATTCTAAAAATGTTAAAATGTTTTTTTTTTTAATCACGATTAGAATGTTAATTAAGGGTTACAAAAACATTCTTTATTTTCACCTAAAATCTTATTTGAACACTTATTTTTAATATTCTAAGAACATTCAAATGTCCAGATTTCTTGTCATGATTAGAGCATTATTTAAAGGTTACTAAAACATTTCTTACAATGTTCTGGTCATTTTATTTTTACCCAGAATATAACATTATTTTAACGTTTACTTTTAATATTCTAAAAATGATTTCTCCCAACATTAAGAACATTCATTAAGTACAAATAGCAACATAAGCACGTTCTGAGAATCATGATCTCTTAATATTTTGAGGACAATTATTAAGTAAAAATAACGGAATAACATTTATTAACTAAAAATAACATTTAAGAACCTAACATTTATATAACTTTTAAAAATCATTAGTGAAAGTTGTGAGAACATTCCCTCCTAGCTCTTAAGCAATGCCATTGGTGTAATGGTCAGGTGTCCCGATACTTTTGTCCATATAGTATATAAATATATATATATATATATATATATATACATACACACACACACACACACACACACACACACATTACATTACCTTTATGCATTTAGCAGACACTTTTATTCAAAGCAACTTATGATGTAAATTCATGTAAATGACACACCTTGCTGGAATCGGTGTTTTTAATGTAGGGTTCTGCACCACTGGAAATATTTCCCATCAACACTTTCTCCACCCGTGCCACCATCACGATGTCTGTATGTGGGTTCGTAATGGAAAAAATGGCCTGCAGGAATGATCAAGCACATAAACACATGAACACAGATCTATCTTGTGTGAAGCTCCAGCTCCGTATCCAAGGGCTCCTGCGCTGTTACCTGTTTGGGGAGGCGCAGCCAGTTCTCCAGCTCCGAGCTCAGCTGGCAGTCCTCGGTCTTCTTCTCCGCAGGCGAGCTCACGCCGTTTTCCTGCGGAGCACCATCCGACCCTTGATCTCCTGCACCAGCAGAGCTACTGAGCATCTGCCGCACAACCTCGTGGTTCAAGTCCACATGGAAGTCAGCGGAAACCTTCCTGCCCTCACGTACGTCCAGCAGAGAAACCGACACGAAGAAAGGCTCGATCTGAGGAGAGACAGCAGTCATTCAGCATACATATGTCACCCTGGACCACAAAACCAGTCATAAGGGTCCATTTTTGGAAATTGAGATGTATAAGCTGAATAAATAAGCTTTCCATTGATGTATGGTTTGTTAGGATAGGACAATATTTGGCTGATATACAACTATTTGAAAATCTGGAATCTGAGGGTGCAAAAAAATCTAAATATTGAGAAAATCTCCTTTAATGTTGTCCAAATGAAGTTCTTAGCAATGCATATTACTGATCAAAAATGAAGTTTTGATATATTTACTGTAGGAAATTTACAAATTATCTTCATGGAACATGATCTTAATATCCTAATGATTTTTGGCATAAAAGAAAAATTGATAATTTTGACCCATACAATGTATTTTTGGCTATTGCTACAAATATACTCCAGCGACTTAAGACTGCTTTTGTGCTCCAGGGTCACATATAAGCAGATTAATAAGTCATACACTATATACCGCTGAGTCTATTTGTTTGCACACCCTATTTGTCTCCTAAGTTTATAAAGCCTTTTGCAAAATTTATAATAACGTACATATATATATATCCCTCTATATAAGATATATAAGATATTTAAGTATTTCCCACAAGACAGAATAATAATAATAATTTATTCTGATCTTTGTTTACAAAAGTTTGCATCCTCTTGTATCCTTCTTGAGCAACAAATGAATGCATGTGTTGTAAAAGTTGAGTCCCTCAGTTGCTTTAGATGAGAAAAGCAGGATCTCAGCTTGTGTAGGCATTGATGAGACAACAACAACAAACACTGATCAAGGGGGTGTAAACTTTTGAACAGGATCATCTGTGTACATTCAGTAATTATTTTTGACTTGTGGAATATATATGAAAATGAAATATAAAATATATGAAATAATTTAAATGAGAGTAGTACACTGCAAAATGTATTTTCTTAGTATTTTGTCTCATCTTGTTTTTGTCTTTTCCTGTACAAATAAAGACATTCTCATGAGAAGCAAAATGACTTAAGATATTAAGTCTTGTTTTCCAATAAAAATTAAGTGAGTTTATGCTCAAGCAATAAAAAAGCATCTATCCACGGGGAAATAAAAATAAAAAATAAACTTTTTCTTTTTTTTTAAGCATGCACTCACTTAATTTTCAAATATTTTTTTGAAAAGCAATTTTGCTTCTCAAGTAAATGTCATAATAATGTCAAGTAAGATCATGATTTAAGACTGTTTAGATATTTAACAGAAAAACTAAATATAAAAAATACTAAGAAAGAACGATTTTTTTGTAGCATCTTAAATTAAAAACAAAATGCATTTTTTAATGAAATCTGTTGTTTTGAATGATAAAGACTCTGCAAGGGGTATGTAAACAAATGCACTCAACTGCAAATTTTATTTTTATCTGTATGTGAATAAAGGACTTCATAAGAAATATGAATTTTCTGTCACGATAAGGACATGAGCTCGTACGTTAGTCACTGGCTCGGTGTCGGTCTCGTTGATGCAGCCCTGCAGCGTGAGGTTGAGCGAGCGGCAGGAGATCATCAGTCTTTTCCCCAGCTTCTCATCGAACGGCTGGACAGAAGCAGACTCTCCAAACTCCGTCCTGGGACTCCTCAAGACCTTCAACACAAAGCATGCGTTTCTCACACACCAAAATAACAACCACAGTGAATTCCCTGCACAAAACCCCCTTAACACAATATAAACTCTTCACAGAAAGACGTACAGGAATATCAGGATCCAGAGCGAACAGGTTCAGTCTCTCCTCTCCTCTGGCAGTTCTCGCTGATTCCTCTGTCTCTGAAATATACTGAAACATCACAGCATCAGTGTTAATCATCTGCAGTGCTCCGATGACATACCACTAATTACATGTTTATATCTATAAATGTTTGATTTGAGGTGTTTTTAGGATTCTAAACAGTAAAAGAGTGACACTCACTGAAAGGATCATGAACTGCATTTATATATGTGTATATATATATATATATACAGTGGGTACGGAAAGTATTCAGACCCCCTTAAATTTTTCACTCTTTGTTATATTGCAGCCATTTGCTAAAATCATTTAAGTTCATTTTTTTTCCTCATTAATGTACACACAGCACCCCATATTGACAGAAAAACACAGAATTGTTGACATTTTTGCAGATTTATTAAAAAAGAAAAACTGAAATATCACATGGTCCTAAGTATTCAGACCCTTTGCTGTGACACTCATATATTTAACTCAGGTGCTGTCCATTTCTTCTGATCATCCTTGAGATGGTTCTACACCTTCATTTGAGTCCAGCTGTGTTTGATTATACTGATTGGACTTGATTAGGAAAGCCACACACCTGTCTATATAAGACCTTACAGCTCACAGTGCATGTCAGAGCAAATGAGAATCATGAGGTCAAAGGAACTGCCTGAAGAGCTCAGAGACAGAATTGTGGCAAGGCACAGATCTGGCCAAGGTTACAAAAATTTCTGCTGCACTTAAGGTTCCTAAGAGCACAGTGGCCTCCATAATCCTTAAATGGAAGACGTTTGGGACGACCAGAACCCTTCCTAGAGCTGGCCGTCCAGCCAAACTGAGCTATCGGGGGAGAAGAGCCTTGGTGAGAGAGGTAAAGAAGAACCCAAAGATCACTGTGGCTGAGCTCCAGAGATGCAGTCGGGAGATGGGAGAAAGTTGTAGAAAGTCAACCATGGGCTTTATGGCAGAGTGGCCCGACGGAAGCCTCTCCTCAGTGCAAGACACATGAAAGCCTGCATGGAGTTAGCTAAAAAACACCTGAAGGACTCCAAGATGGTGAGAAATAAGATTCTCTGGTCTTTTTGGCCTTAATTCTAAGCGGTATGTGTGGAGAAAACCAGGCACTGCTCATCACCTGTCCAATACAGTCCCAACAGTGAAGCATGGTGGTGGCAGCATCATGCTGTGGGGGTGTTTTTCAGCTGCAGGGACAGGACGACTGGTTGCAATCGAGGGAAAGATGAATGCGGCCAAGTACAGGGATATCCTGGACGAAAACCTTCTCCAGAGTGCTCAGGACCTCAGACTGGGCCGAAGGTTTACCTTCCAACAAGACAATGACCCTAAGCACACAGCTAAAATAACGAAGGAGTGGCTTCACAACAACTCCGTGACTGTTCTTGAATGGCCCAGCCAGAGCCCTGACTTAAACCCAATTGAGCATCTCTGGAGAGACCTAAAAATGGCTGTCCACCAACGTTTACCATCCAACCTGACAGAACTGGAGAGGATCTGCAAGGAGGAATGGCAGAGGATCCCCAAATCCAGGTGTGAAAAACTTGTTGCATCTTTCCCAAAAAGACTCATGGCTGTATTAGATCAAAAGGGTGCTTCTACTAAATACTGAGCAAAGGGTCTGAATACTTAGGACCATGTGATATTTCAGTTTTTCTTTTTTAATAAATCTGCAAAAATGTCAACAATTCTGTGTTTTTCTGTCAATATGGGGTGCTGTGTGTACATTGAGGAAAAAAAATGAACTTAAATGATTTTAGCAAATGGCTGCAATATAACAAAGAGTGAAAAATTTAAGGGGGTCTGAATACTTTCCGTACCCACTGTACATATATTTAGTGCTGTCAAATGATTAATCGCGATTAATTGTATCCAAAAAATTTTTTGTTTACTCAATATGTGTGTACTGTGTCTATTTATTATGTATATATACATACACATACAGTATATATTTTGAAAATATTTACACATATTTATATTCATATAATTTATATTATATATAAATATATTTAACATATAAACATTACATATTTTTCTTAAATATATGAATGCATGTGTTTGTATTTATATATATATATATATATATATATACATAATAAATATACACAGTACACACACACATATACTATGTGAACAAAAACTTTTATTTTGGATGTGATTAATCACCATTAATCGTTTGACAGCACTAAATGTATTTCAATTGTATGATAAATATATGTTGCAAATGGTAAAGCTCAATGAAATACAGTTTTGACACTGAAATTATATTTAGTTTCAACCTTCATATACCAAATTATATTTGTAAATACATTTCAGTTGCCTTTATTTAAGCTAAATACAAATGTGGATGGCCTACTAGAGATCAAAAGTATATGGATGAATGAAATATATGCATGCATTTTCTTGGACTGAAATATACAGAGGTCAAAATATATTTTTGAATGCTTTTAAAAATATTTATACGTTTAAAATATATTTTCAAAAATATGCAAAAAAGGGCCAAAGATATATTAGTCGAAAATACAGTATATTTGTAGAAATATATTATAAAACAAATTTTAACAAATAGGTTTTTTGAAATATATTTAAAAATATATTTTTTGCTGCATGTGAATGTGCGCTTACAACGTTAGCAGGATTTTTCCTTTTTCTACCCTGATTTTAGCCGTCTGATTTAATAACTCTGTTCAAAGCTGAGTGAATCAAGGCCCATTTCCATTTTTTCAGAAAGAGGATGTAATGATTGTGTCTCCAGGATGCAACGAGACAGAATTACAAAGCATGAATTACCTTGGCCAGCTCAGGGTGGATTCCGTTTTCAGTTGTTTCCTCATTTTTTTGAACAGGGACATGATTCAATGACGCATCAGTGATCTCTGAACAACAAAACAAAGAAACATTTTAGCTGAAAATGCAATAAACAAACGCACAATGCAAACATATAGTGACCGTCACACATTCCACTAATTGTATAGTGGATTCATGTGTGTTTCTGTGTCAGATGATCCTTTAGCTCAGGGCACCAGCTAAGCATGAGAAGGATGTAAAAGAAAATGATGTAAATTAGGGAGATTATCAGCTGACCTATCTGAAGGATGTGTGAGATCACTTGTAGAGCCTATTAAGAGCTCTTTCACTTCCTTAGCAGACAATGTAGACCTTATAAACACTTAATCATTTTACAGTTTGATTAATATGCATCGGTTGCATATATATGTCTAACTAAATTAAATTTGGTGGTTCAAACAGGTCTCAGGAGAAACAATATACAATAAATAAATGAATGAATGTATAAATGAATGAAGTTCTCACGAGACAGCTTTGTCTAAAGAATTAGTTTAATGTATTTTTTTTTCCTATGCATTTTTAATGTAACTTATCATTGAAAGTAATAAAGAATCATTTGAAGATTTTCTGTTTGATTATAGAATCACACCTTCATCATCTTTAAATTAAAATCCTTAAAATATGTGGCCTCAGTTTTTTTGGGGAAAGCTCTTGTTTTGAAAAAGGGCAAAAGACCCAGAGAACTGTGGATCTTGTAGGCCACTTTCCTTGTTGGACATAGATCTTAAGCTGCTTTCCAAAATCCTTGTGCTACGGCTGGAGAAAACAGCACGATATCACACCTGTCACAATAATACGCCTGTTTCACACACGATCCGATAGCAGTATGTTTTGCAGCACATATGCGGTACAGAAGCTCACTGTGCTTTCACATGAGATGTGTTTACAGTGCACGAGCCTGAGCCTCGCCGTTCCTAGTTTGAGAAAAGGTGTTGTTTTCTGACCAGCAGCTGTTTGCATAGATGCAGGTGTCAGCCTCTCCTTCACACGATATCACATCCTGTGTGGTGCATTTCACAAAAAAACAATCACTTTATCATTTTGACCACACTAGTTATTCTTGCAAGTCCTGGTAAGCATTTTAGTTTTCTTTACTTTATAACAGGCTTAAAGTAATAGGATGACTGTGAATAACTATATGCATTTATGGAAAAATGACTACATTTTCATGTCAATTCCTGATCACTTTGAGCATAAACAACGCGCTCACTTTAATGAAATACGTGCAGAACAGCAAAAACAGATTCGGTGCAGAAATGATCGTTGCATTGATCCTGCAATGCATTGTCTGCATCGCATCTGTGTGCACGGAAAAAAATCCATAATGCATACGTACTGCAAACAGATCATGTGTGAAACAGCGTTAGACGACTTTTAATCATCTCTAACCTTTCTTGCAAACGCAACATTGACGCACATACAAAATAATGCACATCACTGCTTCTGTACTTCATGCTCTGTAAGCACTCACCTTGTCTGCTGTCGCTCAGGTCCGCGCTCTTGCGATCCAGAGCCGGGCCGTCCGGAGGGCTGATCTGCAGGATGCGTGTGAGAGTGTTGATCCAATCATCCATGTCTTGCTCGTTCTCGGCAGCCAGGACGAAATATGTCACTTCGTTCATTTTCAACTCAAAGGCGTGTTTCCTCAGGCGGTTGTTCTGTGTGAACCCAGAAACCATAATAAATATCAAATCACTGATCACCTCATTGTTTGCTGAACCGCTTTAAAAACATATATTTACCGACCTGAACCACCCCGGTGCACGAGTCCAGAAATATACAGCCTTTAGGTTCCTTTGATATTTTCTCGTCTTTATAGAAGTTCATGATGTAAGAGTTGTCGGTTAGCTGAGTCAGCTGAAAATACCTTCGCTTGAAGGACTGGAAAAGCACAAGCGTCAAGAAAGTCAAAAACAAGCAACAGGCAATATTTTTCACTCATGTGGTTTTTCTGATATAGAAAATAGGATTTGTAAAAAAAAAAAAAAAAAAACTGAAGGAAAAGTAGATGAACTTAGAGAAGAGAGAAGTCTACCATTCTAGAAAACACAGTCTGAGAATGAAAGCATCAGTGCAACTATGAAAGTACTCAGGCCATCCCAGATTAGGATGAGTTTGTTTCTTCATCAGGTTTGTAGAAATGTGTCTCTGCATCAGTGTCTCAGCAATGGATGCTCTGCAGTGAATGGGTGCCGTCAGAATGAGAGTCCAAACAACTGATAAAAACATCACAATAATCCACACCACTCCAGTCCATCAGTTAACATCTGGAGAAGACAAAAGCTGAAACTAATACATCACTAAGAGGTTTTTAAAATCAAACAGTCGCTTCAGGCTAAAATCCGAGTCCATAATCCATATTAACGCTTTCTCCAGTGAAAAAGTGCATCTCCTGTTGTCTCTCATCAAAATGAAGTCACATATTTGTTTAGAGCTGTTTTGGACTATTTTAGCTTGTAATGTGTAGCTTGTGATGTGTGCAGATTTCTCTCCTGATTCAGACCAGACTACTTTTTCACCAGAGGAAGCCTTATTGTGGATTATGGACTCGCATTTTAGTTAAAAACGTCTTAATGATGGATTTGTCTCTCTCTCCAGATGTTAACTGATGGACTGGAGTGGTGTGGATTATTGTGATGTTTTTATCAGCTGTTTGGACTCTCATTCTGACGGCACCCATTCACTGCAGAGGATCCATTGCTGAGACACTGATGCAGAGACACATTTCTCCAAATCTGATGAAGAAACAAACTCATCTATAGCTTGGATGGCCTGAGAGTGAGCACATTTTCAGCAAATTTTCATTTTTGGATAAACCATTCTTTTAAGAACCCCAATCTAGTATTTTTTTTTTTGACATAGACAAAATGATCACACATTCACAAATTACTAGTCAGTGTGTTAGCAAATTATGGGCCAGTTTTACTAACAGATTTCGCCAGTGCAAACCGTCTTTTGGCGTTAAAATAGCACTATCAGGTTTTACCAGAAGAATTAGCGCTGAAAAGGCATGGACACAGTTGTTTTTGCGGCTGACCGTATTGAATATGCATTTGTAGGAGTTTCCCTTTCAGACGCAAAAGTTATGGGAGGAGAGTATACACATGAATCACGCAACGAGATTTACTAACGTTTGCGCTCGTCGAATTACTGGCATTTGCACCATTATTTAACGCCCAAAAAAAGCATGTCTTAAACTATTTTGTGCTTGAAAATGGCTGCAATTGTATATAATTAATAATTTAATTTGCGCGTTGTTAGTAAATCACCCGCAGAAATTTCCACGCCCATCGGCGCTGTTTAGGAATTGTACTCTCGTGCTAATTTGCCCTGTTTAGTAAAACTGGCCCCAAATGTAATATTTGATGAGATGTTTAATAATGGCCATAATGGCACCTGTTAAATGCAGACATGTGAGACGGTGCGTGAAAGACGTGCACTCTTACCCGGACAGTGATACTGTTGTTGACCGTGCTGTTAAAGTTGCCTTTATAGAGCCAGCCGGACTTAAAAACCCCGATTCCTCCTGCGCCTCCACTACCTGCTCCACCTCCTCCACCTTTAGATGAGGACAGAGAAGTTGTGTCCTACACAAAAATAAATAAATAAATAAAATAAATGTTAGAACGAATTATAAAAAAATTAGAAAGTGCATTTGGGAACTGAACACACTCCAGGTTCACTTTACTTTCACATTTACATAACTTCCAACATTTTTATGGACAGAAAGCCATATGAATCTTTCTGTAAATTCAGCTTGATGCGTCGTACCGACCTCATCTTTGTCCACATCTTCATGGTCGATCTCAAAGGAGTGCGAGGGCAACTTCTCTGATTTATACAGCTTCCTATCAAGCAGAGGAATTATGGAGAGAGAGAGAGAAAATAATCAGTGTCATCCGCTTATTAATAGCAAAGAAAATTACTTGTACAACAGTTCGTGATAATATTGTCACCTTCTAACATTTTCAGGAAGGCCTACATTTTATTATAAATATACAGTACATCATATCATATGTATATCATATCATATTATACATATTTCAAAGGAGATGTTTCATGAATCACTACTTCCATTCGTCCACAAAAACAAAAGAGTCAGTAACAAGGCCATTTTGAAAACATTACACACAAGCCAGTCTAAAACACTTCAAAAAAGAAAGAAAGTAGAAAAAGCCCCTCAAGCATCAGCGTGCCAATAAATCCTGCTCTCCTATTCAAAGAAGTCGTATTTTCCACATCATGTGTTTTCAGTCCTTTCAGTGCGTTTTACTCTGACAGGACCCCACACACAGGTGTCCTTTCTGCTGCCTGCCTCAGTGCTCTTGTACAGCAGAGCTCTTTGTGTCTGTCCTGTGTGCCAGAGACAGTGTGGCAGTTTATCCAGCACAAATACACACCACACACACGTTCTGTCGACTTGCATCCCTCTCTGCTCTCTAACAATGTGTCTGAGCTGCTGTAAGTTCACAGCTCCAGTGATGTTGTCCCTGCGTGTCTCTCATGGCTGCTGCTGTTGTTACTGTTAGACTGCACATCTGAACATATACAAATGCAATCACAGCTAATATATTGCAGGTAAAACTAAGATATCATTCTGATTTGACCAGGAATTTGTTTTTGTGTCACTAAAAAGTATCTTTCTGCTGTTGGAAAGTGTTGTTATAAACTACAGCAGTGTTAGTGCATTAAACCTATCAATACACTCTGATAAAAATTTCCAAATATGGCTCTCCGTAAGAAATAATAATATAATTATACAGATTAAAGGTGCCGTTGGAGATCTCGGAAAATGCTAACTTTAGCCTGATAGCACTGAAAGCAAATGTCCCACCCTCCCTGCAATCGCCGTCCAAAGCCACGCCCCCTGAACACACATACGCTCAGAGAGCAGAATACCAGAGACAACATTAAATTACTACAATAGGCTACATCAACGGTCCAGTTCAAAGCAAGCATATATGTTCCATATTGAATTATTAAATTAGATTTTTTTCCCCCATTAAAATCCTCATCTGGGAAACAGTGAATGGAGTTGTACCTGGGCAGTGTGCGGTAGTCCCCTGCATACTCGTCATATTTATACTGGATCACATGCAGCTGGGAGTTGTAATATTGACAGGCCTATAGAAACAACCAAAAAAACAGGCAGAAGGTCATCTTACTGTAAGAGCTAAATGACAAAAAGCATTCACTGCCATTCGAAAGACCCTTCAGAATGTTACGTGTGTCGTTTCTGTGTTAATGACTGCTCGAATATTAAATATGTTTGATGTAAATTTCAAAGGCTAAACATTTTCTAAACAACAAACAGATGAGCAAAAATAAAACAGTTGTACAATTTTCCCACCTGACAAGAGAACAAGTATCTGTTACTGCAAGCATTTTAATGTTTAATATAATTCTAAGCAG
This sequence comes from Tor tambroides, assembly GCA_021397915.2. Classification (NCBI taxonomy): domain Eukaryota; kingdom Metazoa; phylum Chordata; class Actinopteri; order Cypriniformes; family Cyprinidae; genus Tor; species Tor tambroides. The sequence continues at coordinate 39,332 of JAFVLL020035847.1, read as the reverse complement.
TTTAGAGATTCTGCACCCAAGCATGCTCCTTTATAAAAGCTTGTGCAAACCGTGTAATAAAACACATTACAAAAATGCACCTCAGACTACATAATTTTTCTACTATACAGTATTTGAGTACTGTCTCATAATGTCCCGTCGGGTTCAGAACCACTGGAAACTCAAACGTACATGAAACTTTTGGTGGTTCAATGAATGGATAAAAATGATGAGAGAATATTAAAAATATCTACACTGGTATTCTTCTGTATGTTAACTGAAGTATTAGTAAGAAATCTGGGTGACATAAGGGTGAGTAAATGATGACGGTTTTCATTTCTGGCTGATGTTTCTCTTAAAGAAAACTAAGTACTGTGTTAAGAGTCTGAATATTTATGTCAATGTGATGTTCCATTTATAACACTTTTCCAAAGTTATAATAAATCTTTTTTTTGGCTTTGCTATGTGTTATGGTGTGTACTGTGTAGACTGATGTTAATTAAGAAATCATATGAAAACAGTTCATGCTGGTAACAAAACAGTATCAACTAAGTCACGTTCTGTAACTTCAGCTATTATTTAGTCTTGTGGACTACATGTAAACATCTGTTAGCTTATTCAGGGCAGTACTAAAAAACATGGTCAGACTCAGAGGAAATGGAATGAGGTGTCATTTTAATGTGGCAATATTTGGATTAGTTTACGGTTTCTGGCTTCCCACAGTCATGGACAACCTAGAAATATCTAGGGAATTCACACACACACACAAAAAAAATGATTTAATGCAGGCAAAAGTCATAAAAATGCTTTATTTGTGACCCTGGAGCACAAAAGCAGTCATAAATAGCACTGGTATATTTGTAGCAATAGCCAACAATACATTGTATGGGTCAAAATTATTTTATGCCAAAAATCATTAGGATATTAAGATCATGTGCCATGAAGATATTTTGTAAATTTCCTACCGTAAATATATCAAAACTTCATTTTTGATTAGTAATATGCATTGCTAAAAACTTCATTTGGACAACTTTAAAGGAGATTTTCTCAGTATTTAGATTTTTTTGCACCCTCAGATCCCAGATTTTCAAATAGATATATATCTCAGCCAAATATTCTCCTATCCTAACAAATGTATAAATCTCAATTTCAAAATTTGACCCTTATGACTGGTTTTGTGGTCCAGGGTCACATATAGCATTACTATACTAAGGGCCAGTTTTACTAACAGCTTGCGCCAGCGTAAACCGTCTTTTTTTGGCGTTAAAATAGTACTGTCAGGTTTTACTAAAGACGCGCAGTGATGAATTAGTGCTGAAAAGGCGTGGACAGTTATTTTTGCAGCTGACCGTATTGAATATGCATTTGTAGGAGTCTCCCTTTCAGACGCAAAAGTTATGGGAGGAGAGTAATTTTACTAACGTTTGCGCTCGTCAAATTACTGGTATTTGCGCCATTATTTAACGCCCCCAAAAAAGCATGTCTTAAACTATTTTTCATTTGAAATGGCTGCAATTATTGTTGCTAGAAGGAGGCACCGCAGAGAACAGAGAGAAGGGTAGAAGCGAGAGGATTTTTTCCACATGTATTAATTTATTTTGAATGCCAGAAGAACACATTATCCGAACATATTGTTTGCCAAGCCATGTTATTTTTAATTTGCTTCAGGAAATAAATGACGACTTGGGACCCTCAACTAGGAAGCCTCCAGTTCTTTTCAACGTACTGTGGCTTCTTTATATCTTTATTCTTTATTTGTGACTAAGCTAATTTGCGCCGCGCTTGGTATATTGCGTTGGTCAATATGTAAATGAGATGTTGCGTTTATGTTCTTTAATTTGCGCATTGTTAGTAAATCACCCTCAGAAATGTCCACACCCATCGGCGCTCTTTAGGAATTGCGCTCTCGCACTAATTTGCCCTGTTTAGTAAAACTGGCCCTAAATATTATATAGGCCCTATTATATATATATATAATACATAATAGGGCCAGACGTCACTGATTTCACATTGCATCAGTAAGAGCAGAGTGTGAAGCTGGAATTAGTGCTCTGGTGTCATGGAAGTGAAGGTGAATATCTCCCATGGCCTGCTCAGTCTCCAGATCTGAACTCACCTGTCTGACCAGCAGACATTCAGCGTGTGTGTCGGCTCCCTCTGGCACAGTGGACTTCAGCGTTCTGCGCTCCACAGGAAGAGTGGACACCTGGAGGCACACAAACACACAAAACAATCTGTGTGCAGTCAGAACTGAGTCTGGGTTCAACAAGAAGCTGCTAGAGCCAAATCAAATGCAGCATGCTGCTGGGAGTCATGGTACTTTTTTCACTGGAATCATCTTTGCTTTTTCTGTCATTCTTCAGAGCACCAAGCTGATCATGTAAACAACTTAAACACAAACCAGTCGACACAGCGATATTTGTGCCCATTACCCTGATTTGACAAGTAAACATCGTAACCTGCCTTCTGCTGGTTTACTGAAGAGCAGACGTGTGATATGTGACAGGAAAGCATCCATATACAACAGATTTAAGCACTCCAGCCAGAGTGAGTGTTTCATGGTTAAAAAGGAGTAAATGTAACTTTGACTTTTTCTTGACCCAAGAAATTATAAAAAATATGTTCTCATCTCATGCAGCTAAATAAGAAGTGCAGTCGTAGAAACTTCAAACATGAGAGGAGAATGAGTCTGTGCAAGTTTCCCACTGACATTTTGTAATAATTGTAATGCTTTATTTATCATCACAACTCAAATAACAAAGTATATGGTAGTAATTCATTGAGTTTCTCATATTTGTTGCTTCTTCTTCATACATGAGTGTGATTTGAACTTGAATCCATCAATACATCCAATAGTCCAGTAACAACTTTTTAATAAGACTAAATCGTCTGAAGAGAATGTGCATTGAGAGAAGATAAACTGTTCTGGCATCATAAGGGATTTTTCCTCTAGAAAAAGCCATAGAGTTATTTGTTTATTTTTATTTTTTCCCCCGCTGGGAAATAACCAAATATTTTTTTTAGACTTGTTAAGGTTTTAGACAGTTTACTTGCATTGCTGGGATAATTTACATGCACTGGTAAATTCAATGTTGATGACAAGACAAAAGCATTTTTTTTTTTCATAATATTCAGTCCAGATGGTGGTATGAAATTTTCTTTGATGATGTTTTACAGGAAACTGTTTTTCTTCGAGACGTACTTGACAGCAGGACTATGGCTAAGCTCCTGGAAGCAAATGTTAATATACTATTACCTTTATGTATATGCTGCATCATAATCGCACAATTTCATGCACACTGTTATTTTCATTTATTTATTTTGTAGCTAAAAATTCAATAAAAAAAATCTACTTTAGTATTTGTCAGAACTACAAAAATATGCACAAATATTACTCCCTTTGAACTAATTCAGTAAACTGAAGAAGTATCTAGAATCTAGATGGAGTAAACCTTTTTTTTTAGAAAAAAGACCCTTATGAAGCCACACTGTAAAAAAAAATCTTAATTTTACGGAAAATAACTGTGATTTTTTCAGGTTGTTTTCTTTTATTTTGAATTGCAGTCAAAACTCTGTAAAATTATCTCTGAATTAACTACTTGGCTGTTATTTTAAGGATTATGACATAAATGACAAATTACAATAATTCACATTTTTAACACAGAAAAACTACTGTATTTTTATACAGTACATTTTCTGTTTTCTTAAATTACAAACAAATGTATGTAAAATTACAAAAATGATATGTAATTAAAATGAAACATTAGCATACTGCCTGCCCACCTGTTGCGCGTGCAGACCTGGGAAAACTTGATTTTCGCGTTGGTCTGAATGAAAATGCAAATTCATTCTTTGCCACTAGGTGCCACTTTTGGAGCATTAAAAGCTCACAAACACTGCTTTAAATGAAATCGACCAATCACCGGAAATTAGCTTCAAGCAAAGAAGGGGTTTGGAGAAATTAATCGTTGAGTGAATCGTTTGGGAGTCGTTGAGCAAGTAAGGTAAAAATAAATGCATATTATAAGACAATGAAAGTGTTTTTTGACCTTGCATGCATGTCAGCCTGTTGTTGGGGACTCCCAAAACCAAAATATGAACCTTTCATAACCCATAACAGGGGCACTTTAAACAAGCTGACAACACTGTTAATTTACAGGCATTTCCTAAATTATTACAATCAAACACCTTCACTGTAAAATTAATTAATTAATTAAACCTCACATGACTAGCAGCAACAGAACATGAAACACTAACAGATCTCTCTAGATCTCAGCATATTCACTTATTACAAACCAGTCTGACTTTATTTCTTCCATACAACACTTCTTATTGAGAATTAACAGAGGTTTAGATGTTAATGTTTTATTGAAAATAAAGTTTGAGGTCACCATTGTGGAGATAAGTGTTTGCTTTAGTTGGGCTTCTGAACTTTCACTTTATAATATCAGCTTTTCTCTGGGTGCTGTAACTGTGCGATTTTAAGGCACACAGTTTAGAGCAAAAATTGCTAGCGACAAATCTGATCAGATAAACCTGGTTACTTATTGATGATAAGCAACTCATCATATAGTAGCCTGATCGCATCATGAGTATTGTCTCTGAATATGTAAGCTTTTAATGTTTTTTTTTTTTTACAGCAGTTGTGTGATGTTACGACAGTCAGGGATTCACTTTTTTTAATCATTATATAGAAAGAATCTTGAATAGATGCTTTTTGACTCACACAAACATCAAGAATCAGCACATGAATCTCAACAATGGTGACAATCAACAAAAAGCTTGTTTTGTGATGATCAGAGCTGATCTGAATATTTTGTCGATTATCACCATTGTTGAGGTTCACACGCAGATTCTTGATGTCTGTGACTCTAGATGCTCTTGTATAATAATTTCTTCAACATAACTTACAAACCTTCAAAATATCAATGCAGGGATATATTTCAAGCAGTAAAATTCTAAAACTACAACAAAAATACATTAATAAATTTAACATTCTTGGACATCGTGAATCAGGCCACTATACGATGACAAGATCATCATCAGTCCATAAACAACTTCATCTGATCAGAATTTTTCTTGCAGGTTTTGCTATAGCAAATGTGCTTTAAAAATAGGGATGCACCGATACCGATACTGGTATCGGGTATCGGGCCCGATACTGAGCTCCTGTACTCGTACTCGTTAAAATGCCCCGATACCAAACGCCGATACCACACGGCATGTGATAAGGGCCATATTCAGACAAAAATACAGACAACAGAACAACAGACAGCAGAATGGAGTTGTTAGAGATTAAGGATGTCTACGAAGCAGATGTATGCAATGAATAATGTTAAACATTCAGTATTAATGCCTTTATTGCTGATGTGCGCGAGCTGAAAAGCAAAGTGCTGAGTGGATTGAGCGCGTGCCGGCGCAGATGCGCGAGCTTGTCGAGTGAATATCCCTTTCTCACAGACATCACTGGAAAGATTGTAGTTCGGTCGGATATGTCAAAAACAAGTAAGCAAAACAATGCACAAGTTACTTAACGGTAGGGAGAGAGCGAGAGAGCGCCCGCCCGTGCGCACTTGTGTTGTGTGATCTTTATTGATGTTCGCTCACATAGCACGCATCATTTTGATTAAATCGTAAATATAAGACAATTTATAGGGGCATTCACTATAAACATAATTTATTTTCAACCTTAAGCGTACAGGACTTTCTGGTGAAAGTGAAACTAGCAGCCTGTGTGAAATGCGCTAGGCTGTACTTGTCCCTCTCGCCAGTACAAATACGTGCGCGTGTTCCGCGTTTTGCTTGCTTCATGAGTGATTCTGCTTTATATGAGTGGCTTTGGAATATAAATCGCAGGATGCTTCAGATGAAAAGAAAAACGCGACTTCTATTTCTGAAAATATCACAGTTAGGAGATTTAACGAGTGGTTCCCTGCATTATTACAGCAAAACGCGTCATTACAGTACTAAGCCACTGCAATGGAGCAGCTCTAATGCTATTAAATGAAAGATGATGTACCATAGAGCAAAAAAATAAACAGTGAAAGTAACAAAAACTTGTAAAATACATTTTAATGTGCATAATTAAGTGTGAAAATAACCAAATGATATACAGTCAAATAAAAAAAAAATTTCAGAGAACAAATATAAATTTTTGATATTTTTTACTAGGGGGTGCAGGACACTACAGTTCATTTATGTAAGTGAAGATAGCAAAATAAAGTAAACTGTGACATATCCAAAAATTGTTCAGACAGTGGACTACAAATAAAATTGATGCAAATTTGGAACCAAAAATTATTCAGACCTAGTCTGGGAAAAAAACTGAAGTTCAGGTTTGCATGAACCTGGTTGACAGCATGCCCAGGAGACTACAGGCTGTCATTAAGGCTAAGGGTTGCTCAACAAAGTATTGATAGTTGTGTAAATATTGTCATACTAACAGCTGTCTGAATAATTTTGGTTGATTGTAATCCATTACATACCTTTCTCTCAAAGTTATCTAACATTATCAAGATGAATTTGTTCTGACACAGTTTAACTCTGAGTTCTTGTCATATTTTATTACCATAAACTATAGCGAATAAACTGTGATAATGTGAGAAATGTTGAAGGTGTCTGAATAAATTTTGGTTTGACAGTATCTATTTGATAAATGAAGTTAACCAATTGACATTATACATACTCTTTTGGTTTCTGTGCCCAATATTTAAAAAAATTACAAATGCAATGAAAGTATCGGTATCGGTACTGGAAAGTACCAAAAACAAAAGTATCGGTATCGGGCGAGTACTGGAAAAAGTGGTATTGTTGCATCCCTATTTAAAAACTCACGGTTACAGCAGCTGGAGAAAATTTGTTAATAAAAAGTGAAAGGTCAGAAGTACAACTAAAGCAAACACATCTCCACAACGGTGACGTGAAACTTTATTAATTTCAATAAAACATTAACATCTAAACCTCTGTTAATTCTCAATAAGAATTTTGGTATGAAATAAAGTCAGAGTGGTTTGTAGTAAATGAAGATGCTGAGATCTAGATAGATCTGTTAGTGTTTCATGTTCTGTTGAAGGGTTTCTGTTGTCTGTGTTTTGTGGGTTACCATTGTGCTGAAGAGTAGAGTCTGTGCTTCAGTCCAGGAGAAGACCAAGAACTGTTGATGTTATGCTGAATGTTGCTTTATTTAAAGGCAGTAACTGTGGAGTTGCTGATGCAGTGATAGTTAGTAGTTTTTGCATGTGTGCTGTTGCTAGATGATGGTTAACTGCCAAAAAAAATTAAGTTTCACAGAGAATGTTTCATAATGATAATCCAGACAATACCTGTAAAGTAAAAAAAAAAAAACGTTTAAGAAAAAATAGGGTGTTGTACCTTAATTTTACAGTTTTTGTTTGGCAGCTGCTTCTGCCATTCATTGACTGTTTTTTTAAAAAAACGTTCTTTAACCATTATTTCCATAAATGGTAAACGTTTGGCACCCTGTGCTGCCAAGCATTTCACTGTTTTTTTACGTTTATTTTTTTTACAGTGCAGAACACTTGAACTCCCTCAGTACGTCACTCTCAATGGACACACTCTTCATATGATTTATTCTTTCTTGCACCATTGTTCAACACAGTTTGTTCTTCACCAAGAAGAGCTTAAAAATAATGTTTTCCAGAGGTAAAGTCAAATAAATCTATTGGGAAATGTAGCGCTGAAATTTCACCTCATATAACAGTAAGCAGGGTCAGAAATTAACGAGGGCTTGGGGGCAAAATGCCTTTAAAATGAATAAAATGCCCCCAGAAATTCAAGATATGGGTGCAAAAATATGAGTTCTTGTTTTTTTATATTTATAATATAGTTCTGCAATATCACACAAGCAAGACTGTGGTGGTTACTGGTGGCCTACTGGTGGTTTTAATTCAGTTTCATATTTAAAAATATCACTTTTTAGTAATTTCATATTGCTATTTTTAAATTTCATTTTTAAAACATTAATCTCAGAGAATTATTTATGCAGTCGTAATTGCAATGTAAATGCATTCATTTCACCTGAGCTGCAATAAAACAGTCTGTGTAAAAACATCTAAATGCAACTTGCAGCTTGTGTGCCAATTCTGCTGTGCAAAGTTGGATTACGTTGATATTGGTTTCATTTGATTGGTGCATGTGTGATAGTGTCTTGTTATTCTTATTTGATTTACCTGTATAATTGGACATTTAAGAATTTGAGAAAAGATAAAGAAAGGATTTTTTTTTTCTCCTTAATGGAAAATTTGTGGTTAATGTGTGTCACTGATGGTAAAAGATCATCTTTACTTAAATGCTTAAAGCTTATGATTTTGATTCTATGTGGAGAAAAGTCTATGTCCATCTATCTATATAATATAATATCTATATCTACCTTTATAATCCTTTGCTTTTGTATAATGAACCTGAAATTATGTTTTCATAACAAAACAGAAAGGCACATGATGCATAAAAATGTTTCTTAGTTATATTGTTGCTTAGTTATATTTTAGTTACATAACCCTCGTTTTTATTGAATCATTGTGAAATATAACAAGTGCTGTCAAATGATTAATCGCATCCAAAATAAAAGTTTTTGTTTACATAATATATGTGTGTACTGTGTATATTTATTATGTATATATAAATACAAACACATGCATGCATATATTTAAGAAAAATGTTACGTTTAATATTAAATATATTTATATATGAAATTAATTATATGAATATAAATATATACATGCAAATACATGTAAATATTTTCAAAATATATGCTGTATGTGTGTGTATTTATATATATACATTAATATACACAATACACAAGAAAAACTTTTATTTTGGATGCGATTAATCGCGATTAATAGTTTGACGGCACTACAAATTACAAAGTCTTTCGAGATGAGCACGACTCTGTCTAAACTGGAATCAAATCATGGATTTTTCTTTTGGTGTCTTTAATCCTGTCAGAGTCATTTTACATGTTGCTTCATGGAGTTCTGGAGTGAGAACAACCTTAGTAAGCTCGTTTCATTTGCTTGCAAAGCAGATTTTTAGTCTTGTGCTGTTAACTTTGCTGCTCAGCACAACTGTCTGCTGTGTATTTTCTAATAAAGTAGTGTTGAATACATTTGTTGTGTTATCTCTCCCTAGCTGTTTCATTAGCGTTCATTAAATACCCTATGTCTCCGAGCACATTGATGCTAACGCAGCGCAGGAACTCAGTGCACAACTTCACAAGCCTGTGTCTTCTCAGTGCAGCACACTAAAAGCAAGCGACACTGACAAAAGTGCAACATTGTAGCACAATATACAATGTGGAAATGCATTAGAATTTTTATTTTCTATTAGGTCTATATCTATATTCATGCTCAGTCTGTAGTGCCAGAACTGTTATTGTGGAAAGCATAAAACATAAAACTACTGTTAGGGTTTACTAAAGACACACAGTGAAAAATTAGCAATGAAAGGGCGTAGACATACTTATTTTTGCAGCCTGCCTTAAAGGGGTCATAGGATGTGACATGCACTTTTACAAGTTGTTTGAACTGAAATGTGTGTTGGCAGTGTGTGTACACATCCACCCTATAATAATAAAGATCCACCCAGTGTTGTTTTTTTTAAATCTTGTTAAATCATTTCCCCTTTCTCATATCAAGCCATTCTCAGATGCCTGTCTGTGTGACGTCACACAGACCCAGGCCCCTCCCACGATAGTTGATTGACACTAGCGTTTTAACTGAGTGATCTGTCATCAGTCCGCCATTGTTTCGATGCTGGAGCAGGTATAGACAAGAATGGCTCCTAAGTGATTGAAGTGTTTTGTTGTTGTATGTAATAATGAACATAGCAGTCATCATTTAATCCCGACATCTGAACCGCTGAAGATGCAGTGGATTAGCTTTGTTTTTGAAGGGAATGCCCTTGCCCTCGATCTACCTAAATGTGTTTATGTTTGCACGAATCCTTCGTGATCCAGCTTCATCTACAGAAGAAGTGAGTATAAGGGTTTTTTTAATGAATCTTTGCAAATCGCCATTTCTAATAATGTACTAGTTAGCCAGTTTCGCAGCTGAAGTTTAGTCTGCTTGTCACTCCACGGAAGAGAGGGGCGGGGTCAGCAAAGCTCATTAGCATTTAAAGTGACATGGATTAAAAATCAGCTCGCTTAAAACAGAGCTGATTTTGACAGGGTAAAAAGGGTGTTGTTTTACACTACCATTGAAAAATTTTAACCAAAATATGTTAAAGACTTTTCACTAAGACCCTAAAGAATCATATCAACTTGTGGAAAATGGGCATCCGATGACTCCTTTAATGCATATGCATTTTTAGGAGTTTCCCTTTCAGATGGAACATTTACGAGAGGAGCGTGTTTAAATAAATCACGAAAGACGATTTACTGTACCATAGTTTGCAGTAGTCAGTATTTGCATCATTACTAAGTGCCCCCCCCCCAAAAAAAACATTTTAACCCATTTTGCACCTGTGCTGTTAGCAGATTACATGCACCTGATTATCGGCTCTACGCTGATTTGAGCTGTTCTTGGCAGATTGCATTGGTCATTATGGAACTGATCTGCATCTGCATTCTTTAATTTGTACATTGTCAGTAAAACACCCACAGAACTTTCCACTTCCATTTGTGCTTTTATGTGATTGCAGTCTCATACTAATTTGTTCTCACTCTGCTAGCATTTCACACCTCTCACCTTTTGTTTTATTCATCCATTATTTGCCTTTATTCTGACACTGCTTGCCAGAGCCAGAGTGAGGCCCATTTTCAAGCCAGTAGTTAAATCAGAGATGGATATATGTGAATAAAAGCCTAAATTAAATCTGTTCATCAAAGCAATCATATATCCAGTAAACTGCTCTATTCATATGGATTCATTTATGACATCTTTATGATGTTTTTGGACTTTGATTACCTGGACTTTAAGAAGAAAGAAACAGAAAACTTGAACTGTCCCTTTAAGCTGTGTCATCAGCAAGTCATTTCCTATCGTGCCTATAGTTAGTGCAGTCGGAGGAGAGCAACTGCACCATCTGTCTCAGCCGTCTCTCGAGTTTTTTGCATACATCAGCATGACATCAGAGCAATACTGCTCATCTCAAACGAGCCTGCTGCTTGCGGATATCACAGAAATGAAGTGCTATAAACTGAACTCTACCTGACTCAGAATTGTCTGTGACTTCTCTTATAAAACAGCACTCCAAAAAAAGATAAAAACAAACAAAAATGTTTATCTTGAACATAATCTGAAAGTTTATTCAGCATATTGAAGTCTCTCCTCCATTGACATCCATTTAAAAAAAGGGTCTCTCATCTGCCCCCCAGTGTACTGCAAAAAGTTTTTTTTTTTTTTTTTTTTGTCAACCTTAGAAGCTCTGATTTAATGAAGATATGCAGTTGGGGAAGATGTAGCTTCCCCAACCACATGTGCTTTTATTTTGGAAAAATTATGCAGTACTTTCCACACGATGACTGTTTATAGTGACCACGTCCGTCAGTCTCCAAAAATATAACACAAGTTGCAATATCCACGGCAAAATCTACTCATAACAGTTCCACTATCCACCAGTAGAGGTCCCAATCACATCTGACGTGGATTCATGATACGCTGCATCTGGAATTCATTAACGCTCTGTGTATATATATTCACTGTGCCCAGCGCTGCCCTACTGCCGGTTTCTCTGGATTACTCAGCTTGATTGCTGATTTGGATTTGTTGCCGCTGCCTTTCTGGTTTTAAGCTCTCCATTTTCATCATGAACACAGCAATATGAGGTGTGATGTTTGTGTGTGCTCACCGAGAAAAGTCGCACAAGCCGTGTTTATATTTGTGCCATGTAAAGATCTATGTGTGAAAGAGGATGTGGTCGGAAAGGTCTCGGCTGTTTTCAGTGCTGCACACAGGGAGAAGTTTTAACACATACGCAAGCATGCACACAGTCATTCAACACCTACTTCATGACTTTTTGTAAATTTCCACACCTTTCAAAAAAGACCCTTTTTAGAGCATTTTCAAAATGTCAAAAACAGTCCCATCATCACGGGACGTAAATGCATGAACGCCACAGATACGCACAAGCAAACACTCGCACAGAGAGAGAGCGAAGCACTCACGGTGAAGTCGAGGTCTGGGAATAGCAAGAGATCTTGAAGAGGATCTTCTCTGAGCTCCGGTTCAAGCTCTGAAATCACAGCCTCATAGTCCAGAGGGTCGATCAGTTTGGGCTTCTCCTGCTGGGAGATACAAAGAAAAACATATCATCACCAACAATATCAGAATGCAAGAGCGTTAGCAAATAGGACAGTACACTCATTTTAAATTTGTACTGAGTGTTAAAACTGCTTAAAGGGGTCATGTGACGTGATTTCATGTTTTCCTTTCTCTTTGGAGTGTTTCAAGCTGTTTGTGCATATATAAGATCTGTAAAGTTCCAAAGACTAAAGTCTCAAACCCAAAGAGATATTCTTTATAAAAATTAAGACTCGTCCACGCTTTCCTAAAACACCTCATTCAAACACCCCCCACGTCTACGTCACTGTGTGGGAAGATCTGCATAACACCGCCCAAATGAATACGCAAAGAAAGAAGGCGTAACTTTTATTCTCGCTGTAGTATAGTTGTCGTGGAGACGCTGTGTGTTTCCAAATATGGTAAGGAGCGTAACATTTCTGTCACACGCTTGAAGTATTCGGCCAATCACAACGCACTGGATAGCTGGCCAATCAGAGCACACCTCACTTTTCAGAACGATGGGCTTTGTAAAAATCGACGCGTTTCAGAAAGGTGAGGCAGAGAGGAAAGGTTTTTTTTTAACCTTAAACCACATAAACACATTGTATTACACCAAATACACAAAATAATGTGATTTTTAGCATCGTCATATGATCCCTTTAAATGTATCTCTGTATGCGCTTGCATCATCTTCGATGATGTTGAGTGTAAATTAGGGTAACTGGCAACACATTATTGGTCCCTTTGCATCAGACTATTACTGGCAACAATGCAACCAATGATCAAAAGTAATGCAAAAATAAATAAATAAAAAGTACAGATGAAAAATAAATTGGAGGGAGAGGTCTCCAACTCTGAAGACTTCACAAAACGTCTGACGGTGAAGCTTTAAAGTGTTAAAATCCACTTCAGAATAAAGCTACAAGCATTTAAAACATCCTTCACATCAGGTGGATCTCTCAGCCAAATATGAACCTGAGCAACAATGTTTAAATGTGTTAAGATCCAATAGATTAACTGATAAAAGTACATGGGCGATGCTCTTCCCAGATTTCTCAACAAAAAATATCTACAAAAAAATAAAAAAAACCTGTAAACAGATAAACCTTTGTGCAAACAAACTCAACTGTAAGGTTTTGTGTGTCCTGTAAAGGGTAATCATATTGTCCATTCAGAAAGTACCCAGATGACACACACTGATTTGGGGATTTTCTGTCATGCTTTGTGTCAGATCCTCTTCTGCTGTGTCAGGTTGACGTTTTCAGGTCACTCCAGAGATGTTTGATTGGGTTCAAGTCTGGCCACTCAAGGAGTCGACCCTAAACTACTCTTGGTTTGTCTCATCTGTGTGCTTATTGAACCTTCTGCCCAGTCTGAGGTCATTAGCTCTCTGAATCATGTTTTCATTAAGGATATTTCCCTCTACCCTGACCAGGTCCCCAGTCCCAGTCTCTGAAAACCACCATCCTTCACCAGCAGAAAGCTATTGCGCAGATGATAAGCAGTGCTTGGGTTCCTCCAAACATGATGCTTGGCGTTGAGGTTCATCAAACCACAGAATCCTGCTTTCCCGGCTGCGCAGTTGGGCGGCTAGATATAGAAAAAAAAAATCACTGTGCTATTGGAAGCCTTAAAGGGATAGTTCACCCAAAAAGGAAAATTCTGTCATTAATTACTCACCCTCATGTCGTTCCAAACCCTTTGGAACACAAATTAAGATATCTTTGATTAAATCTGAGCGAACTACCACGGTCAAGGCACAGAAACGTACTGTCGTAAGGACATCGGTAAAATAGGCCAATGGGACATCAGTGGTTCAACCAGAATTTTATGAAGCTTCCAGAATACCTTTTGTGTGCAAAGAAACCAAAAATAACGCCTTTATTCAACTATTTCTTCTCTTCCGTGTCAGTCTTCACCACGTGTTCACAACAGTACCATGATGCACAAAAAGTATTCTTGTAGCTTCATAAAATTACGGTTGAACCACTGATGTCACATGGACTAATTTAATATTTCTGGGCCTTGAACATGGTAGTATCCTTTGCTGTCTACGCGGGGTCAGAAAGCTCTTGGACTTCATCAAAAATATCTTAATTTGTGTCCTGAAGATGAACGAAGGTATTACAGGTTTGGAACAACATGAACTATCCCTTTAATACAGCAATTTTTTTTGTAGTCTTCTTTAGATCTGTGCATCGAAACAATCTCACCCCTGAGATCTGAAGCAGCTTGTTTGACTTCATTTTTGCTCTCATATGCATCTTAGGTTATTTAACAGACACATAAAGATATCATATTCAATAGACTGAATTTGCCACAGGTAGACTCCAGTCAAAGTGTAGAAACATGTCAGAGCTGTGGCCCAGTTGTTCATGCCTTAGGTCTTCAACCCTGCTCCTGGAGACACACTGTCCTGCAAAGTTTGTTTCCAACCTGCTTCAACGCACCTTCCTGAAGAGCTTGATTAGCTGGTTCAGGTGTGTTTAATTAGGGCTGGAGCTAAACTCTGCTGGACAGTGGGTTTGCAGGAGCAGGATTGAAGACCCCTGGTCTATGCTCATGACATGTATGCGATTGACCTGAGTTTGATTCCAGGCTTGTGAGGTCCTTTTCTGGTGCCAATCCTCAACTCTTCTCCCCTTCTATTCCCTGTCACATCTCTTTCCAGTGAATCGAAGAAAGACCAAAAAATTCCAAACCTGTTCCTGGAGGATCACTGGAACTCCAACCCTAATTAAACACACCTGAACCAGCTAATTAAGATCTTCAGGATCACCAGAAACTTTGGCTGCATATACACTGGCACAAAAAAATCAGATTTTTTGCTCACATCTGACAGATCAGAATCTGTTGCAGACGTGTAAACACACAAATCTGCACGAGATCCGTTTTTTTCGCATCTGATCTGGGCCACTTCCAAATGTGGATTTTAATCGGATACATATCCGGGATCTGGACATCCGACCTGGGTCTAAACACGCATATCCAATTCCCCTCAGAACTCTGAGCCCCTACAATGTGAGAGCAACCTGTTTGCCCATAAAGACATCGTTTAAATGCCGGCGTGCTGTATGCGCTTGCATTTTATTGAGGCGGGAACTTTATATATAAGAAATTGCACAATTTTCAGGAGCTGGTTTTCAACCCTTGCCCCGTGAATTTTATAAATATAATAGCTTCGCTACATAATGAATGTAAATGCGAATGAATGTGTGAATGAATGTAAACACAGATATCTGATACCAGTTGTGTCTAAAGTGAATGTAAACAGGCGGGCCATAAAATCAGATCTGTGCATTAAGATTTGTAGTGCAAATGCAGCCAAAGCCAAGTCTGTTGGAGCTAAAATCTGTGGGATGCTGGCCATCCTGGAGCAGGATTGAGCTCTCTTGGTCTATAGAAATAGGAAACACCTGAAGAAAATTTCAAGTGTCATAGTAAAGGTTCTGAGTTCTTGCATTGATGTGACATTTCAGTGTTTTCTTTAAAAACAAATCACAAGGATATCACAATTATTAGGGTATGAAGTGCAGAGTGATGTGGGGGGAAAAAACCTCCCAAACATTTAAAGCAGTGGTTTTTAAGCCTGTTCCTGGAGCCCCCAACACTGCACATTTTGCATGTCGCCTTAATCAAACACATGATTCAACTCATCAGCCTGACCTGAAACTTGTTTGTGAGACAAAGGAGACATTCAAAATGTGCCGTGACATTCAAATAAAGAGTTTTGGAAGGAAGTGTCTAATCTGATTTCACTTCTGGTCACTTGTAACCACTTCTTAACACCCACCTGTTTTGGTCAAGCTCAAAAACTGAAGCTATTCAACCCTGTTTCCAACATGATGAATAATAAGTTTTTTTTTTCCTTTTCCTTTGTGGTAAAAAATATATAAGTTCATCAGACTCAGAAGTGTAGCCATTTTAATCACAAACATAATGAAACACAAAGACTGATGATCAATGAGCCGGAATTACAAAAGACTCATTGCATAAATAACCAATGGGAGAAACTGTAAGGCTCAGTATGGCATATGGAAACTCCAACTGTTAGCTAAAACTACATTTTCAACAGCTGTACAAAAAAAAACAAAAACATGTGCACTCCAAATCTTTAATCAAAACATTAACATGCCACTTCTCTGATGTATGAGGGCTGGGCAATAAAGCAGTCAAATAGCCAGACTAGTTCAATTTGTCCTTTAAAGCGACCTGTCACTCACATTAAATTACTGCAGCAATTACAACAACGATCAAGAACAATCATCCAAACAATTCCTGATGGACAAAACCAAGTCCCCCTTATGTTTTATCATTGGTTGGTTATTGTGAGTGATGAGCAGCATCTGAAATGTCTGGAGCAGTTGAATGAGGTACGGTAACTATGCTCTAAAAAGCACTGGGTTATTTTTTTCAACCCAAACACTGAGTTGAGACTGTTGTGTGAGGAAGCTGGTTTGAATTGACCTAATTTAGGTTGATAATGGTTCATAATCAGTAACCCAGCGGAGGTGGTTTGGGAATGTGGACGTGAAAGAGAGCGTGCATGTCACGCAAGTTCAAACGCAAACGCTTCTCTGTGTGCCGATAGCATGACACCAATCTGACAGGAATAAAACAGAAAACTAATCGAAGCAGACGGACAACTTTGACTGTCTCAGTTGAGGAGTTTGTTGTTTTAAAACTGGACCGGTGAGCAGGAAGATGAACTGAAAAAGCAGAAATGACACTTAAGATGAGCCTATCCAGGTTTGACGCAGCTGACTTCTGGATTTTTCTCTGTTCTTCATCAGGAATTGCACTGTTAAACATGTTTTTTTTAAATTAAGATCAAATAACAAAGACTGATGTCTTAAACAGAAACATATAAGCAACTAGTTAATATAAGCACAAAGAAGCTCTAAAAGAGGCCTTGGGATATGGTTATTTTTCTTTCTTACATTTTTGTGATTACAACCTAATTTTCACATCATATCAACTTAATAAAAGTTGTTTTCTCATTATCTCTGATGTATAATAAACTAATTTTCTGATGTATAAAATACTAATTTTCTTGTGATCTCAACATAACGAAATGCCATATACAGTTCTAAGTGTTAAAGTGACCAGCACAGATTATTATTGCACAAGTGAACAGCAGCATGGATTATTATTGCACAGTGCATACAGTAGTAAACAGTATATTGCACGTCACTAACATAGCATACTGTAAATGTTAAATGAGAAGTAAACTCAGAATCAGGAGATAACTCAGCAGGTTTACAGAGGTTGGGAAAAGTTATTTTTCAGTATATTTGTGCATCTATGAATTGATCTAAAGCACCTGCCTGATGGGAGGATCTTAAACTAGTTATGAGTGAAGTCCTTAATGATGCTTTTGGCCCTTTTCATACAGCGAGTCGTGTGAAACTGTTCAAGTGATGGCAGTTCAGTGCCAACAATACCCTGTGCTGTTTTTACAACCAGCTGAAGGGCTTTTTTTGGCAGCTTTGGTACCAGACTGTATAATAATAGGCATGCTAATGAACAACTAGGTAATAGCGAGAATTGGTCCCTATACTAAAGTGTTACCCTTTATTTATTCAGAAACAGAAGTACTTGTGTATTTTGTTAGTGTGTGTGTTCTGTCTCTGTCTGTTATAAGTATATGTGTGTGCTCTCCTTTTTACTGAAGCATGTATTTCACCTCAACATCCCCATGCAGAGGATATTTAACATAAACAATACATTAAATAATATACTATGCATGGCATCACTGATATAATCTGTAGAAAACACATCACAGTGCTTTGTCTTTCACTTATTTTGCACTTTGCTCCAGAGAACACAAAACACCAAGAGCTGTCCTGTCAGTAGCCAATACTATACTCAACCCTGCTCATAAGTACAGTTTAAAATGAGAAATATATACAAGCCAGTTACGTCATCTTGAAAAACAAGAGAGGAAACAGTGGGTCAGGACACAAACCCCGCAGGGCCTACAGACCATAATGTCATTTCTCTTTGATGAAGGCAAGTAAATCTCTATCAACTGATTCCAAATGTTCCCACAGAGCAGCAGAAAATACAGGGAGATCGCGTGGAGGAAACGCAAACGAACACTGAGACATTAGTTATTTTCCCAAATAAACCAGCATACACACATCAGACACTGACAACAGCTTCCTGTGTCGCAGATCTGACGCTAACATCAGCACCTTCAGATACTAAATCAGCTTTAAACAGGACAAATCCAACACCACTGACAACGCAGTCCGACACAAGTGCAATAACAGAACTGTAGATGTCCGTGAACCTATTAACGTCTGTGACATTTTTCATTCTGAATTATATAGAAAACCTACATTTTTAAACCTGTTCTGTGAGTCAGTTTACACAAAATTTGGCATATACATCTATAGTAAGAAAAGCAAAAAAGAATTTTAATTTGTTTAGTCATCCAGTTGATATGGTAGAAATCAATAATTCCCTAATTAATAACTAACTAGCCTAAATATTTTGACTGCATTATAACAAAATGTTCATTTTAAATAAATAAATAAATAAATAAATTATATATATATATATAATATAATTTATTTCTTTTATTTATTTATTTATTTTTTTAAGTATACACCTTTTGCATTCCTGGGTCAGTCTTGACCCGGCAAAATGCGAGCTTATAAAACAGTCATATATTTTTTTGTTATTTGTTTTTACCTGAAACCATATAATATCAGATCAGTAACTTCTCATTAATGAATCAATTTGCAAAAATGTCAAAGTTTTGAATGTTACCGTGGTTTACTATGTTATACATTTACCCCCTTTTCATTAATTAAAAAAAATAATAGTTTGAGATTCTTTGAAATTTTGAATTTTACAAGAACTAGTTTTTTTTTTCTTGTTATGCAAGATTTTTTTTTTTTTTCAACATTCAGAGACATTTTATTTCAATATATCATTATATGAAATTTATAAGAACATATAAACTGATAATTACCAGTATTATCTCCACTGGAATTAACTAAATTTAATTAAATTGACACTTTATTTTTGCAGTATATTTAGATTGTGACACTAATATCAGAGTACAAAATAACTGATAAATTAATTTTGCAAATTAGTCAGATTTGTGTGCACACCTCAGGATGAAAGAGGCTAGTGTTTGCTTAGGAACGATATCCACAAAAATAATACCATAATCATCGTCATCAAGGCTTGAGGCTTTGGAGAACAAGAAACCATCACTACTAGTAACATAACAGAGGAAAGTCTTTCTCCATGGCA
Source organism: Tor tambroides (assembly GCA_021397915.2). Lineage (NCBI taxonomy): Eukaryota > Metazoa > Chordata > Actinopteri > Cypriniformes > Cyprinidae > Tor > Tor tambroides. The sequence continues at coordinate 19,842 of JAFVLL020035847.1, read as the reverse complement.
ACAAATATTATTATCCATCAGCCAACGTCATGTATGTTAAAGAAACAATCAACACCTGCCAACACAAGGCTCATCTATAATTCACCAATTATCCTCAGTTCAAACACTGACTAAAAGAAGAACCAGCAGCATTCACATGCTTTATAAAAGAAATAAAGGGAACTGCCAGAGGACAGACATTTCTCAAAAGCAAACAGAAAATAATTTGCAGTGAAATAAACAAACACATGCATCAGATCTAAACTGTACGAGAGCATCAGATGTTGAGTTAAGGAAACAAATGTTCAATAACTTCAAAATGCAACAGACTGACGGGAGCGCAAACACAAAGCAGAGATGAAATATTACATCCAGAAAGATGAAATACATACACAGCTCACTCGATTGCAGTCCGCCCGCACCCGTCTGCTTTTTATCTTCTTCCGAAACGTGATTTTACTCCTAAAACTCATAATTATGCACGAGTTGGCACGCACGCGCTGATATGCGGAGGCCACGGAGAGTCGACTTTAGTGAGAGAAGCAGAACTTTCCTGAGAGCAAGTGAAACCTGTCAGACGGAGCACGTGGTTGGGGGGAAGTAGACCTGCACTGACATGTGACTTCAGCGGCGGAGACAGATGGAGAGCCGCAATGACAGCCATAAAGACAGCTTTTCATGTAGAAATCACATATATCAAAAGTGCATGGACACTCTTAATAATAAAAGTGCTTAAAGGTTCTTCACAGCAATGCCACAGAAGAACTCGATTCTTGGTTCCACAAAGAACCATTCAGTTAAAGCTTATTTAAAGAACTATCTCTTTATTACCTTTTTATAATCTGAACAACCTTCTTTCGCCACAAAGAAGCTTTTGTGAAACAGATGTTAAAGGTTCTTCAGATGTTAAAGGTTCTTTATGGAACCATTTAGACAAAAAGGTTCTTCTAAGGCATCGGGAAGCACCTTTATATTTAAGAGCTGCATTTTGGCTCACTTACACTGTCAGGGTTTATTTGAGTCCAGATGTATTTTTACATATTAGAAGTAGTTGTAATATTCTCCACCAGTCCCTTGCAATCAGTGTAATGAAAGCTGTGTGTATTTTAGCGTGTGGTAGTGAGAGGCTGATGCTGTATATTGTCTGGCCAATAGAGTGATGCAGGGATGATGTATTTTTGTAAGCCAAAACCCAGAAACAAGCTGCATTTTAGCACTTCCAGCTCCCTCGTCCCAAAGTCAGTGGCGTTTTGGTTAGTTTTTTCAATTTATTCTCTGTCATAAAATACATCAGTATTGCCCCCTTGTGTTTTTAAAGCTTTTATTTGTCTTGAAAAAGCAGTTCAATGAGACTACAGAGGTTGTCAAAGACTTTTATCATACTCATCTACTCACTAGCACGCTTTAAAGGCCTCATCTTGCTCTTAAAAACTATTCAAACTCAAACTTTCAGGGACAATGTCTCTTAAATAAAGACTGGAACAGTTGCTTAATAGTTTGGTTATAGTCTACGTTTAGCTTTTTACTTCTGCTGATTGTATTTAGGTTTTAAATTGTTAGAATGATACAATTTTGTTGGCCACAGAGCTTTTTTTATGCAATAACACAAAAACCAATGGAAAAGTCCTATTGTGTTTTTGTCGAGGGAACCACGGTGATGCTCACTTATGGGATGGCCTACAAAATTGCATCATCACAGCTGCGGTCTATGAAAAAGCCAATATTTGGCCACATTGAGATTACAGGCATCATGAAACAACCCTATCTGATTAACAGAAGTTGTAGTCCCACCTTTTGTGTTTCAAAATTTATTGACAGTGTTTCAATGTACAAAGCACAAACAGGTGGCATATTTAGGTAATACCTGAAGTCATTTAACCTGAAATTCATTAGCTCCGCCCAACCGGAAGTCCACCTTTTTTGTAAGATTTTGTGAAAAGTGCATGCAGTTAACTTTAAAATACTTCACCAAACTTGGTCAACATATATGCCAAGACACTGAAGATGATAAATCGCGAAAGGATTTTTTTAATTTCTCCAATGGTTTTGCCATGGCATTGCAATAAATTTATGGCGAGAAAAGAGAAACAGGAATTGTTTCATATCTTCTGCATTCACTGAGTGATGTTTGCACAGTGAAGCTGATCACATGCATGTGGTTGATTATTGTGTGTCACTTACAACATGCAACAAGATCAACACTACAATATTACAGTACTCTTAATACTGAAGTCCTCTGATTTCAGTTTCAATACAGTCCATAAGTGAGATGCAAGATGGTACTAGAGACTTGTCCTTCGCGACTGACCAATCAGAGTCAAGCATTTCAGAGAGCCATGTAATAAAAATAATTAACACACAAGCCATACATTATGAGGCTCTGACCTTTTCAGCAATTTTTTTAGGTTTACTTAGGGGAATCATATCTGCAGCTTATAAGGCCTACGTAAGAGGTCTGTTCTTCCTTACAACATTGCTTTAGTGCATGAACAGTGCTTTAGTCTTCTTTATTTTACGCAGAGCTGATAGTCACAGTGTTAGCTGTGTCAGTGAAACACAGCAGACTTCACTTCCTTACTTTAATGGAAAAATTGCTACTTTTTTCATGTCAACCCATGTTCATTTAGACCATTAACACCACTCTCACATGCTTTTTCCTCAGTAGGGCATGGCCTAAATACACACACAACTGTCGCTGTCTGTCATTACTCTGTCTACTCTCTCTGTCTGCATGTAAGCTGTGTTCACTTTTTTTTCACTTTGAACCATATTTGACACATTAATTTTGACTGTATCGGCTGTGTGCACTTACACACACTTATAGCTTACTGATAGGATCAATCAAGCAGCCAGACAGACACCACAATGGTTGGGTGTCCTACATGCGGCTGATGGTGGTCGATCATAGGGTATGTGCGGAAGTAGTGTGATTTGTGAGGCCAGGGGAGATCGTATAATTCTAGCTACAGGAAATGGGAAAAATGGAAATTTGGCATTAAACAATCCAAATGAACATGCTTTTCCCCAGCCCACATACTGCCTTTTTGATATTGTTTACTCAACATTTAAATAGCCTGGTTCAGTGTTGGCTATAAGTGGACATCAGAGCACTTCTGCAGACACAGCAGTGAACGAACGCAGTGAGAACACACACACTCACATATGTTTGTTTTTGTGGTTTACGGGGACTCTCCATAGGCGTAATGGTTTTTATACCGTACAAACTGTATGGGCTATTGCCCTACACCAACCCTACACCTAAACCTACCCCTTACAGGAAACTTTGTGCATTTTTAGATTTTCAAAAAAACACCATTTAGTATGTTTTTTAAGCCTTTTGAATTATGGGGACATAGGCAGTGTCCTCATAAACCACCTTCAAATTGTAATACCTCTGTCATACCCATGTCATTAAACAAATTTTGTCCCTGTAAACCACAAAAACCAGTACACACACACCAGAGCAGTGGGGGGGTTCAGTGCCTTGCTCAAGGGTCTCACCTCAGTCGTGGTATTGAGGGTGGAGAGAGCACTGGACATTCACTCCGCCCACCTACAATCCCTGCCAGACCTGAAACTCGAACTCACAACCTTCGGGTTACAAGTCAGACTCTCTAACCATTAGGCCAAACCCTCCACCTCCCCCAGCTCCACCTGTCTATGTCTATGACCCAATATGGGATTTATGTATGCTATTCAGGAAACAACAGCATATATACAAGCATATAGCAGCATGGCTGTGTATTTATTGGCAGTAGTGCTTGCTCTGCAGTAAGTTATATATAGGATATTAACATTATCATATCAATTAACGTGCTAAAACTATATATAATTGCTAAACATAAATTCAGCAATTACTCTTTACTTAAAAGACATAATAGGGTTCTTTGGAGATATGATATTCCAGAAAGCCTGATTGATCAGTTATCAAAGAAGCATGTCAAAATTATTCAGGAAAGTACGTTTTAGAAGTAATAGAAGCACTTGGGGGAAAATTGTAAGGAGACTTATTTCATAGCACAAGCTGAAGTTCAGGTTAAGCTTTCATTTTGTGAGAGTTATTTTTGCTAGAAAAACAGCAGGAGAAATACCAATCAAGTGTCTCATAGCCAGCAAAATCTATCAAAAGAGTGACTGTTTCATCTCACACAGTAAGATGCAACGTGCAGAAGTGAAATGTGGCTGTTGTCCACACAGGAACTAGTATCTACTGTAGCCAAAGCTCAGTAAACTCTTTTAACCTTTTCTAAGGTCCATATTTACAAAATATAGAGTCGTTCAGCTCATTCAAATTATAGAATCCAGAAGATGCTACCCTCTCCTCATTCCCTGCATTGCTGGGCATTTTATTTAACATGACAATGATAATATACGTTCTCCCAAGATCAAAAACCTTCAGTGGATAATCATTTCATCCAACCTTTAACACTCTTGAGCACCTGTGAGGGATTTTGAAGAGCAACACTCAGAACTTAGCATGATGAAAAGATGACGTACTTTTGATAAGATTTGAAAAAAAGTTATATTTTTAGACTTTTTAAACCTTTGCAGTGTCAAAGAAAACAATCAGTTATCTTGAATGTATATTTGCAGTTCTGTGGCTGAAACGTAAATCATTTTTTCTAAACGCCCTTTTAGAAGAACAGAGTAAAAGGAGAAAAAAGCAAAACGAAATGAATGAAGGCATAAGTAACTCCAGATGCAGAGCTGTTTTCAGGCTTGATTTTTCTTTTTCTGTTGACCTACATGGAAAATCACTGCAGCAGTTGACATGTATTCCTACTCATTAGACTGAGAATGAGCCATATCAACTTAAACATAGTAAATGAAACACAGCGCAAGTCACTTTCTTTGCCTCGCTCTCTCGTGACCCCAGATCTCAGATCTGTCTCTCGGTCCCTACAGAAAAAGCACAGCTGTTGCTCGGTTTTTCCCAAAGATCCCAGCATTTTTCCAGGAGTTTCAGCTCCCATGGGCGTGCCTGCTGCAGTACTTCTTCCGCTCTCTGTCTGTCAGAAACAGGTCTGCATGCTGGATCAAACCCCACTCCAGCTCTTTTCTAAACCTCTCATGCACACACAAGACTAGATCTTCACTAGATGGACAGACATGAGACAATATAATGTGGAATGCACTAGCATATTCTCGTTGTATGTTACAAAACTGCCCTTGTTTCCATTGTTCAACACCCCATCTTTAATCAATGAAAAACACATCACATCAGATCCCTCTTCTGCATTCTGCACTTAATACATCAGAGACAATATAACGTATCAGTCACCAGTCTGTTAACATAATAAAGCTAATTCCACTTTGGATCATTAAGTTTGGCACAGGAACATCTGGACTGAGCTGTCTTAGATAATTGTGTTTCATTGAAAAAGTAGCTAACTTTATTTATGCTGTGCTTGTTACACGTTACATGCACTTACTATAGTAATAACAATAAATTATGCATAATTACAGGCAACTAACCTTAACCCAAACCCTCATCCTAATCTAACCATATAGTAAGTACATGTAGTTAATTAATATTACTCAGAACTTAAATGTATAATTACACTTTAACAAGGACACCTTAAAATAAAGTGTAAAAAGTACATATAATAATAACCAGCTAACCAAGTAATGAGAGACGGTTATGCAGAATTTCTGGACTTTATATCAAAAAGCGGACCAAAAAGTAGAAAGATGGTAGAAAGTTAAATTAGAATAAAGTATGTTTCATTTTTTTCCATGTCACCATGTTTTATTCTTGCTTTTGTATTTTATGTTATACATAGACATGTAAAATGTATAATGACAGGCTGTGCTTTACAAATGACTTTGTAAATTTTGCAATGCACGCAAGATTCAGATTCTTCTTTAAAACGTTGCTTTATCAAATGATGTTAAACTCTCATTGGTGCTCTTGTAGGAATGGCACAGTGACTGGAGCAGATGTCCAGTATCACTGTTCATCCTGTTTATGTTCAATAAACTTGATCCTAAGCAGATTTGAGCTCATGATGACACATCTATTTAAAAGCAGTTGTCCACATACAAAGAACAGGCCTCAGCACCCTAAACTTAGGAAATCCAACCTTATATACAGAGCTGGGCGATGATATAGTTACAAATCAGGCAGCTGAGATCTGCCATATGGTATACATCACTTTCCATGACTTTATGTATGCAAAAAAGGTTGGATACATATGTCCAATCAATAATAAAAAAAAGAAACTAAACTACTGAAAAAAAAATGATTCTATGCATAAAACGACATACTAAATGTAGAAATAAATTCCATTAAATCAATGAGTGTTCTATGTCAGAGTTATAGTGCACTTTTGAGAGTGAAGAACTAAGCATACAAATTCCAAAATCTGCAGTTTTGAAATGTTTTAGAATTCTGGAAGTTTCCAGTAATTGCTGCTTTTTTATCAAAGTTTGGGAGGTAAGAGGCTCTGGTTACCATGATGATAACGGGTTCGCTGGTGACCATCCCCTCTTCCGGTGCAGTGATTTCCAAGAGAAGTTGTTCCTGCTGGTGAGAAAAGATGCGTGAATGGTTTCTTCTCATTATGGAGTGTAGAAGACTGGTGGTACAACCCATGCCTGAAGATCCCAAGCCAGCATAGAGCTTCAGGGGATTCCAACCTGACGCTGAATCCTCCGAAGAACCACTTCTTAGAGTGAACGCTAGCTTATTTTAACTGCTTCACAGCTAGGACTAATTTGGGGTCATCAAAAGCGATAAAATGAGGTCTAAGATCAGAATTAGACTAAAGTAAAGTCTGAAGATCATGGTGATTAAGTCCAGTAAGTGTGTGCCCTCTCATCGTCTTCTCCTGCCATTCTGTCCCCTGCTGTATCTGTCTGCCTGGCCAGGTCTGCTTCTGCAGATCCACTAACATCCTGTGAGTGTCTTCCAAAACCACACACACACGCTCTCTCTCTCTTTCTGGAGAAGTGGAGAGCAGGAAACACTGACAACATTGTCTCACACAGATCAGCTGCAGCTGTGCACAGCTGGACGCACCAATCAGCACCCGCCCTCCACATCAGCTGACCAGGAAAAAGAGCCAAAATCACGCTGGCAGTATACACACTCCCACAGTCTGCTCCTGGACCCTCACTCTCACATACTCCCAGTTTTTACCCCTTGTTTTCTTCCACTCTGATCTTTTAGACTCATTTATGAGAAAGGTTTAGGTTTATCTCTAAGACAGTGAACTAATAAAATCAAGTTGGGTTCTGTTTAGCAAATAGAGATGTGTAAATGTGTCTGATTAGGTTGGTATGAACTATTAAGCAGTGACATGCAATTGGATGAGCCTCAGATGGCAAGCAAACAGACCATCCCGTATTGACAAAGCATTGACAGTTGCTTAGGGTTTTGGTTTTGGTTTTGGTTTTGCATGACACACTTTGAAACTTTTGCATTGCATTGTTTGAACTAGTCCCTGCACACACTGGTCTATTATTAAGTTAAGTTAAGTTTAGTTAAGTTTAAGGTAAGTTTCAGGATCATTGGTCACTTTGCATGCCTGTCACAAAGAATCTACCAGATTAAGTAGAGAATAATACCAACATTTTTTGGACTCTTTCTTTGGAGATTCTAGATTAGAGACACACTGCTCTGTACGCATCTAGCCCAGTCATGAAACTCTAGATGGCACAGTTTGGTTCTGTATTTGCTGTAATACCCCTGAAACACTTGCAGCACGCTTTCAGAAACCTTCCACCTCCCCCAGCTCCACCTGAACAGATCTGCTATGGATAAGTGTGTCTAGTGTGTCTTGTTTGCTCACAGCAGCATGTCTGTGGATGTACTGGCAGTAGCAAGACTCTGTATTTGCTCTTACTATTTTGAAAGGTGTCATGATTGAATAAGATTCTACACATATTCTAAATATTTGAGCGTTTGTAAGGCAAGGCAAGCCAAGTTTATTTGCATAGCACAATTCATACACAATGGTAATTCAAAGTGCTTTACATAAAAGGAAGTACAATAATCATTAAAAAAAATAATCATTGTAATGTAAGAATTTTTTATTTTATTTTTTACTTTGACTGTATCTCACATTAATCACTAGCACTTTAAAAGAAGTGAACTTGTGTCCTGATCTCTGAGCAATACCAAGAATACCACTGAAATTTACAGCTCCTCCCCCAAGACCATTTGGTTCTCAAGTCTTTAAAAATAACTTAGTGAAGTAGACTCATTAAGGCCAATATCCTCATCTGGTTTGAACCAGTTGACACACAGAGAGCATCAAAACAGATAATTTGACAATTACTGTACGACCTAATTGAAATATTTCTGCAGCTGGAATGATATGAAGGTGACAACAGTTGAGTTTTTTTTTTTGATTGAAATATCCTTTTTATAATGTATTAGTATGTATGCGTTTATTTAAGAGTTCTAGATCTTTCTGGCATGTTTGTTGCTATGAATTTAGACAGTTTTGCATGCTATCTGTATAAACCACACTCTGCAAACCACACATATGAGTCAACTGTGAAGCAAAATAACTTCAGTTATTTCACAAGTTGGTCACTAAAAACAAAGCATTTGTGGACAGAACGCATTTATACTTGTACTCGCAACTGCATCAGCTGAGCACATGTTTACAATGTATTTAGCCGTTTAGTGTCTGAGAACTGCAAAAGAATGTATGTGTGTGACACATGAGGTTACTTCTGCGTAAAACCTCAACACACAGGATATTGCACACCTATCAAAACTTCTGAGAAACAGAAACCATCAGGCTATGTGTGTGTTTGTGTGCTTTTGTCAAGGTCCTGCAAGTCATGTGACCAACATAAGCACTCTGCAGTGGTGGCTGCATGAGAGACTAATGTTAATTGCACTGCTTTTGTGCCATCTAGTGTTTGTCCATCTACGCCACAGGAATTTAAATCATTTATGTAGACTCAGAATCAGTAAGTAAGTCATAATCAGTTTTAAATGACGAAAACATAAGCAAAACTAGCAATTGTTATTTATAATTGATTTCTGTCCATCTGACCTGCCTACAGGAGAACCTGATGCATATTTTGACTGTGCACATCCTTCAACCATGCAAAGGTGTGAAATAATGCATGCAAATGTTTTATTTGCTGTATAATAGCCGCATATACAGGTGCATCTCAATAAATTAGAATGTCGTGAAAAAGTTAATTTTTTCTTGTAAGTTATTTCAAAAAGTGAAACCTTCATATATTTTAGATTC
>JAFVLL020035847.1:0-10545 GCA_021397915.2 Tor tambroides | reverse complement strand
GTGACACAAGTCCCCATGAGGCTGTGTGTATTCAGGTCTAAGTCCCCACCAGGATAGAAAAAACAAGTACACACACACACACTGAGCACGCACACGCGCACACACGCACACACACACACACACACACTGAACACACTCTCACACACACACAGTCACACACACACTTAATGAATCACTACTTCCATTCAACAAGAAAAACAAAAGAGTTAGGCCATTTTAAATACATAAGCCATTCTAAAACACTTCAAAAAAAAAAAAAAAAAAAGAAAGAAAGAAGAAAAATAGCCTCAAGCATCAGTGTGCCAATAAATCCTGCTCTCCTATTCAAAGAGGTTGTATTTTCCACATCGTGTGTTGTTTTCACTCCTTTCAGTGAGTTTTATTCTGACAGGACCCCACACGCAGGTGTCCTTTCTGCTGCCTGCCTCAGTGCTCTTGTAAAGCAGAGCTCTTTGTGTCTGTCCTGGGTGCTAGAGACGGTGTGGCAGTTTATCCAGCACAAATACACATCACTCTCTCTGCTCTGTAACAATGTGCCTGAACTGCTATAAGTGCAGAGATTTTGTCGCTGTATGTCGCTAGTCTCTCATGGGTGTTGTTGTTAATGGTAGACTGCACATCTGGATATATACCAATGCGATCGCAGGTAATATATTGCAGGTAAAACTAAGATATCATTCTAATTTGACAAGTAATTCACTAAAAAGTAACTTTCTGCTGTTGGAAAGTGTTTTTATAAACTACAGTAGTGAATTAAAACTAATAACTGATCTATCAATACACAATTTAAACTCATACAGCGAAAAATCCAAAAACATCATAAATATGGCTTTTTGTAAGAAATAATAATATAATTCTGTGGATTAAGCATTGTTGTTAAATAATTTTGCAAAATAATTCAAGTTGTTATTCAAGTTCAAATCACACTCGCATATGAAGAAGAAGCAACAAACACATACTGATACAGTCTTCTACTGGTTAACACTTCTGAAAGCTGCTCTTCATTTGCATAAAGTTAAACATTTCTCAACTTTCTCAAGTCGCATGCTCATTTTAAACGAACAGGATCACAGTGTTTTGCTGGCGGTGTGAACAGGGCTACAAATGTTGGAAAACAGGCTTCTGAAGGATATCACAGGATCAGAGACAAAGAGACAGCCTATCTGCAAATAGCCACTGGGCAGTATCTCATCCAATATCGTCCAGGATAATAAAACAGCTAAGAGGTCAATTCTCTGGGCTGTTCAGATTTGTCTTTGTCAAACAATGCACTTACTTTTAAAATATTAAGTTAGACTTTTTCCATTAAAATCCCCATCTGTAAAAAAGTGAATGGAGTTGTACCTGGGCAGTGTGCGGTAGTCCCCTGCATACTCTTCATACTTATACTGGATCACATGCAGCTGGGAGTTGTAATACTGACAGGCCTAGAAAAAAACAAAAAAAAACAGGCAAAGGTTCATCCTACTATGAGAGATAAATGACAAAAAGCATTTGCAATTCAAAAGACCCTTCAGAATGTTAAGTGTGTATTTTATGTGTTAAGTTAATGACTACTGACATACTAAATATGGTTGAAGCAGTGGCAAGGCCAGAAATGAGTGGACCTTGGTGGCGATTTCAAAAATCAATTTACAGTACATGAGATAAAAATAAGGGATGCAAATTTCAACAGCTAAAAATGGCATTGTCTACTGAAAGTGAATTGAATTAAATATGTTTGAGGTGAATTTCAAATGTTTAATTTTCTAAACAACAAATAAATAAGCAAAAATAAAAGTTTTACAATTTTCCCATCTCACAAATGAACGAGTAGCTGTTACTGCCTGCATTTTAATGTTTAATATTATTCGAAGCAGTTTATAGGTTCTGCACCCAATCATGGTCTTTCATGAAAGCTTGTGCAAACCATGAACCACAGCACATCACAAAAATACACCTCATTTTTTTTCTACTATGCACTATTTTAGTACTGTACTGAGTCTCCACATAATGTCCCGTCAGGTTCAGAACCACTGCTGAGAATATTAAAAATATCTTCTGTACATGAACATTACAGTATTAGTAAGGGTTCTGAATGACATAAGGGTGAGTAAATCTTCATTTCTGGCTGATGTTTCTCTTAAACAAAACTAAGTACTGTGTTAAGGGTCTGAATATTTACGTCAATGTGATGTTTCATTTTTAATACTTTTCCAAAGTTATAATAAATCTGGTTTTTGCTTTGTCATTATATGGTATGGAGTGTAGAATGATATGAGTAAAACATACACTGCCAGTCAAAGGTTTTTAAACAGTAAGATTTTTAATGTTTTTTAAAGAAGTCTCTTCTGCTCACCAAGCCTGCATTTAAAGTCCAGAAAAAACAGTTAAATTTTGAAATATTTGTACTATTTATACTATAACTGTTTTCTATTTGAATATATTTTAAAATGTAATTTATTCCTGTGATCAAAGCTGAATTTTTAGCATAATAAATGCAGGCTTGGTGAGCAGAAGAAACTTCTTTAAAAAAACATTAAAAATCTTACTGTTCAAAAACTTTTGACTGGTAGTGTATAAAACATGCTGGTAACAACACAGTATTAACTAGGCCACTTTCTGTAACTTCAGCTATTATTTAGTCTTGTGGACTATATTTAAACATATGTTAGCTTATTCAGGGCAGCACTAAAAAAATATGGTCAGGCTCAGAGGAAATGGAATAAGGTGTCATTTTAATGTGGCAATATTTGGATTAGTTTACGGATTCTGGCTTCCCACAGTCATGGGCAACCTAGAAATATCTAAGCAATTCACAAAAAAGAAAGATTTTATGGTCATAAATACTATATATAGCATTACTACTATATAGTATATATAGGCCATATATATGGGTTTTGGGTGATGAAACTGAAAGTGTTGGAGGTTTCACGTCTACATATATGCAGGCCATCACTGATTTCACATTGCATCAGTAAGAGCAGAGTATGACTGTCGAATCAGCGCTCTGGTGAACGTGAAAGTGAGGTTGAACAGATCTCATGGGCTGCAGAGTCTCCAGATCTGAACTCTCTCACCTGTCTGACCAGCAGACATTCAGCGTGTGTGTCGGCTCCCTCTGGCACGGTGGACTTCAGCGTTCTCCTCTCCACTGGAAGAGTGGACACCTGCAATCACACAGACAGCGTTTGAACTGGAGATCCTGAAGAGCTGTGCAGTCAGACCTGAGGCTGCTGGAGCAAAATTACATGCAGCATGCAAGACTGTTTACACTGTCATAAGAATCATCTTTGCTTTATCTGTCATTCTTCAGAGCACCAAGCTGGTCATGTAAACGATCTAAACATAAACCAATCAACAGCTAGATTACCCATTACCCCGATTTCGCACGTAAACACCTTAACCTGCGCTCTGTTGGTTTACTAAAGTGCAGACGTGTGAAATGTGACAGGAAAGCATCCTTATACAGCAGATTTAAGCGCATCCAGCCAGAGCAAGTGTATCACGGTTAAAGAGGAGGAAATGTAACACAAACTCTGAATTTTTCTTGACCCAAGAAATGATAAAAAATATGTTCTCATCTCATGCAGCTAAAGAAGAAGTGGTACAGGAGAATGAGTCTGTGCAAGTTTCCCGCTGACATTTTGCAATACTTTTAATGATTTATTTAACATAGCTAACTCAGATAACAAAGAACATGGTAGTAATCCATCCAGGTCTCATATTTGTTGCTTCTTCTTCATTTGTGACCCTGGACCACAAAACCAGTAAGTGGTCCAGTAACAAAATAAGTGTCAATTTTTCGAAATTGAGATTTATGCATCATCTGAAAGCTGAATAAATAAGCTTTCCATTGATGTATGGTTTGTTAGGATAGGACAATATTTGGCCGAGATACAACTATTTTAAAATCTGGAATCTGAGGGTGCAAAAAACTCAAAATACTGAGAAAATTGCCTTTAAAGTTGTTCAAATGAAGTTCTTAGCAATGTATATTACTAATCAAAAATTATGTTTTGATATGTTTATGGTAAGAAATTTACAAAATATCTTCATGGAACATGATCTTCACTTAATATTCTAATGATTTTTGGCATAAAAGAAAAATGGATAATTTTGACCCATACAATGTATTTTTGGCTATTGCTACAAATATACCCCAGCGACTTAAGACTGCTTTTGTGCTCCAGGGTCACATATGTGAGCGTGATTTGAACTCGAATAACATCCAGTAGTCCAGTAACAACTTCTTATTAAGACTAAATCATCTGTAGAGCATGTCCACTGAGAGTGACATACTGAGGGAGTTCAACAGTTCTACCATCATCAGGGACATTTGCAGAGTACCATCCCAAAAGTAAAGTGTGCTGGTAGCAGCCTCATGCTGTGGGACTGTTCTTCAGCGGCAGGGACTGAGGGACTCATCAGAGTAGAAGACCGTGATGCAGCCCAAAATATAGAAATAGCCTTAATGAAAACAGTCAGCGCATTTGAGTCTCAGACTGGGCAGAGGCCTCACCTTCAACCAGGACAATGACCCTATTACGCAGCAAAGAGTGGCTTATAGACAACTCTGTGAATGTCCTTGAGTGGCCCAGCCACAGCCTGAGCTTGAACCAATCAAATATTTCTGGAGAAACCTGAAAATGTGCATCTGCCCCCATCCAACCCGACAGAGCTTGAGAGGTGAAGAGGTGAGGAGAAGAATGGCAGGTAATTGCCAAATGCTGATGATCAAAGCTTGTCGCATCAAACAAAAAAGGCTTGAGGCTATAAAGGTGCTTCAGCTAAGTACTGAGTTAAAGGTTTAAATACTTATGCAATGTACTTATTTCAGTTTTTTAATTTTTTTATAAATTTACAAAGTTGTGACAGTTCTGTTTTTGGATTGTCATTATGGTGTATGGAGTGTAGATTGATGTGGAAAAAAAAGTAATTTAAAGCAGTTTAACATAAAGCTGCAACAACAAAACGTGAAAAAAATGAAGGGGTTTGAATACTTCTGCAAGGCACTGTGTGTATATATATATATATATATATATATATATGCTGCATTGATTCACACAATTTCATGCACGCAAGTATTTTTATTTATTTATTTATTTAGTTGTTTGTTTTATTTTATTATGTAGGAAAAAAATCAATGAAAATAGCTACTTATGGGATATAAAAATATACACAAATATATTATTCCCTTTGAAATGACTAATTCAGTAAACCGAAGAAATATCTAGATGATTTATTCTTTCTTGCACCGCTGTGCACCACAGTTTGTTCTTCAGCAAGGACAGCTTAAAAAATCCATTAGGAAATGCAGTGTTGAAATTTGAGTGCTTGGAGCAAAAATGCCATCAAAATTAATAAAATGCCCCCCAAAATTTCAAGATATGGGTGCAAAAATATGAGTTCTTGTTTTTTATATTTATAATATAGTTCTGCAATATCACACAAGCAAGAATACAGTGGTTACTGGTGGCCTACTGGCGGTTTAGTTTAGTTTCATATTTAAAAATATCACTTCATTTTTTAGTAATTTCATATTGCTATTTGTATACACTGAACAAAAATATAAACACAACACTTTTGTTTTTGCCCCCATTTTTCATGAGCTGAACTCAAAGATCTAAGACCTTTTTCTATGTACACAAAAGGCCTATTTCTCTCAAATATTGTTCACAAATCTGTCTAAATCTGTGTTAGTGAGCACGTCTCCTTTGCCGAGATAATCCATCCACCTCACAGGTGTGGCATATCAAGATGCTGATTAGACAGCATGATTATTGCACAGGTGTGCCTTAGGCTGGCTACAATAAAACTCAATGCACAAATTCCCAAGCCTGTCTCTTCTCACTGTAACACACTAAAAGCAAAGCAACAATGACAAAAATGCAACACTGTAGCCTACACAACATACAATGCAGAAATACATTCTAATTTTTATTTTCTATTAGGCCTGCATTCATGCTCAGTCTGTAGTGCTCCTGACAAATCTACTGCCAGAACTGTTATTGTGAAAAGCATAAAACATAAAATACTACTGTTAGGATTTACTAAAGACACACAGTGAAAAATTAGCAATGAAAGGGCATAGACATACTTATTTTGGCAGCCAACCTTATTGCATATACATTTGATGCAACATTCAGATGCAACATTTATGAGAGGAGAGTATTTAAATAAATCATGCAAGGCGATTTACTGTACCAGGGTTTGCAGTAGTCAGTATTTGCCTCCCCCAAAAAAGCATGTTTTAACCCACTTTGTGCATGTGTCATTAGCAGATTATATGCACGTGATTATCGGCTCTACGCTAATTTGCATTGCTCTTGGCAGATTGCACTGGTCATTATGGAAC
Source organism: Tor tambroides (assembly GCA_021397915.2). NCBI lineage: Eukaryota > Metazoa > Chordata > Actinopteri > Cypriniformes > Cyprinidae > Tor > Tor tambroides. Next base: position 4,208 of record JAFVLL020035847.1, on the reverse strand, counting down.
TGATCTGAATCTGTATTCTTTAATTTGCACATTGTCAGTAAAACACCCACAGAACTTTCTTCTTCCATCTGTGCTTTTATGTGATTGCGGACTCATACTAATTTGTTCTCACTCTGGAAGCATTTCACACCTCTCTCTAGTATGAGACATAATATTCATTATTCTTTTGGTTTATTCATCCATTATTTACCTTTATTCTGACATTGCTTGCCAGAGCCAGAGTGAGGCCCATTTTTAGTTTAATCAGAGATGTTCTTATTATAGAGAGACACCAACTTCAGTGACTCTACCACTAGAGAAAGCTTAATGACCTAATTGAATCACATGTGCCTTGATAACCAGACTATAGCCTTGATGCCACTGAATCACTGTCAAAGTTGTATGACAGTCAATCACAAGGTGGGAATTTTCACATGCACTTCATACACAGAAAATATGAGTCAGACTGTATAAATTAGAAATTAGTGTTAGGCTTAAAAAATCTTTACAAAAATTTTTTACAAGAGAACAAAACGTCAACAAACACAGAGTACATCACATATGGTAAACACGTTTGCTCAAACGAGGGTGCATGAAGTATGAGAACCAATAAGGTTTGTTCTATTATGTGAGGTAGGTCGCAGGAGCTTCAGTCTAAAATCACTCCATATATATATATATATATATATATATTTATATATATGTGTGTGTGTGTGTTTATCCCTCCACAAGATTTGGAGTAAACTGCTCTATTCATATGGACCTTTATGATGATTTCGGACCTTGCAAGTTTTGATTACTTGGACATTAAAGGGGTCATGAACTCCCTCTGTTTTTATTTTGTACTGTTCTCCGAGGTCCACTTATAATGTTTTCAAGATTTTTACATCAAAAACATCATAATTTAGAAGTAATAAGCTATTTTCTGTCCTGTTTTTATTCTGTCCTGTCTTCATTAAAAATAAAGTTCATCTGCTCTTTCCTAATGTTGGGATCAGAAGGAAGGCAATGCAAAGACTGTTTTTCTACAACTTGGCACTGGACAGCATCTTCTTGTCTTTAGAGCATCTTTATCGTTTGGTTTCTACATAGACCTGCACGTTTGTCTCTCTCGTAAACACTACATGCGCGAATCGGTGGGCAGGGCTAAACAGGCAGTGATGTAGAATCAGTGTGTGGGGCTAAACAGGCAGTGATGTAGAATCGGTGAGCAGGGCTAAACAGGCAGTGATGTAGAATCAGTGGGCGGGGCTAAAATGACAGTGATGTAGAATCGGTGGGTGGGGCTAAACAGGCAGTGATGTAGAATCAGTGGGTGGGACTAAACAGGCAGTGATGTAGAATCAGTGTGCAGGGCTAAAATGAGAGTGATGTAGAATCAGTGTGCAGGGCTAAAATGACAGTGATGTAGAATCAGTGGGTGGGGCTAAACAGGCAGTGATGTAGAATCAGTGTGCAGGGCTAAAATGAGAGTGATGTAGAATCAGTGTGCAGGGCTAAAATGAGAGTGATGTAGAATCAGTGGGCAGGGCTAAAATGACAGTGATGTAGAATCAGTGAGTGGGGCTAAACAGGCAGTGATGTAGAATCGGTGAGAAGGGCTAAAATGACAGTGATGTAGAATCGGTGAGCAGGGCTAAACAGGCAGTGATGTAGAATCAGTGGGCGGGGCTAAAATGACAGTGATGTAGAATCAGTGGGTGGGGCTAAACAGGCAGTGATGTAGAATCAGTGGGTGGGACTAAACAGGCAGTGATGTAGAATCAGTGTGCGGGGCTAAAATGAGAGTGATGTAGAATCAGTGTGCGGGGCTAAAATGACAGTGATGTAGAATCAGTGGGCGGGGCTAAACAGGCAGTGATGTAGAATCAGTGAGAAGGGCTAAAATGACAGTGATGTAGAATCGGTGAGCAGGGCTAAACAGGCAGTGATTTAGAATCAGTGGGCGGGGCTAAAATGACAGTGATGTAGAATCAGTGAGCAGGACTAAACAGGCAGTGATGTAGAATCGGTGGGCGGGGCTAAACAGGCAGTGATGTAGAATCGGTGAGCAGGGCTAAACAGGCAGCAATGTAGAATCAGGTGTTGATCTTATTCTGCGGAGGCGGAGCTTATTCACACTATTACATCATAGAGTAGAACATTCCACAAGCTGTCTGCCTTCAATATAAGCTTTTTAGACTAACGGCAAAGTTCTGAGTTCTGAAACTTACAGGATGTTTTTATAGTACAATAACCTCTTATATGTCAAAAGATCAAGGCAATTTTGGTTTCTCAGTTCATGAGAAGAATGACAGAAGAAAACACAAAGGAGGAAAGTGAGCCTAACCTTAAGTTTTTTTAAGAAGGAAGAAACAGAAAGCTTGAATTGTCCCTTTAAGCTGTGTGTCGTCAGCAATTCATTTCCTATTGCACCTATAGTTAGTGCAGTCGGAGGAGAGCAACTGCACCATCTGGCTCAGCCGTCTCTCAAGTTTTTGCATACATCAGCATGACATCAGAGCAATATTGCTCATCTCAAATTAGCCTGCTGTTTACGGATACCACATAAATGAAGTGCTATAAACTGAATTCTACCTGACTCAAAATTGTCTGTGAATTCTCATATAAAACAGCACTCCAAAAAATAAAAATAAAAATAAAATAAATAAATAAAATAAAAGTTTTTTTTTTTTTTTGCCAACCTTAGAGGCTCTGATTTAACAAAGATATGCGGTTGGGGAAGATGTCGCTTCCTCAACCACATGTGTTTTTATTTTGGAAAAATTACACAGTACTTTCCACATGATGACTGTTTATAGTGACCACGTTCGTCAGTCTCCAAAAATATAACAAGTTGTAATATCCATAGCAAAATCTACTCATAACAGTTCCACCATCCACCAGTAGAGGTCCCAATCACCAACGTCTGATGTGGATTCTTGATACGCTGCATCTGGAATTCATTAGCACTGTGTGTATATATTCACTGTGCCCAGTGCTGCCCTACTGCTGCTTTCTCTGGGTTATTCAGCTTGATTGCTGATTTGGATTTGTTGGCCTGCATCGCTGCCTTTCTGGTTTTAATCTCTCCATTTTTCATCATGAACACAGCAATATGAGGCGTTATATGTTTGTGTGTGCTCACTAAGTAAAGTTGCACAAACTGTGTTTATATTTGTGCCATGTAGAGCCCAGATCAATGTGTGAAAGAGGATGTGGTCGGAAAGGTCTCGGCTGTTTTCAGTGCTGCACACAGGGAGAAGTTTCAACACATACGCAAGCCTGCACACAATCATTCAACACCTACTTCATGACTTTTTGTAAATTTCCACACCTTTCAAAAAAGACCTTTTGAGAGCATTTGTAAAATGTCAAAATCAAGGGACATACAGTGGTGGCCAAAATTATTAGAGCACTAGTATTTTCACCAGCTAAGAAATGATTTGTGATGAATGGCTGTCAGTAGAAAATATCAGTTTACATTTCCAAACATTCATTTTGCCATTAATTGTAATCATCATATAAGATTATTTGTAAAAATCAATAAGATTTTTGCTTGCTCCACACAGAGATCTGATTTCATCATTATCCAGTCTGTCCGGAATGACATGAAGAAACAGAACAAACTGAGACAGACTCAATCCAGAAGAACTGATGCTTCAAGAAACCTACCTGCAAAGCTACAGTACTGTTAAAGATTTTAGGCACTAGTGTAAAAATGAGGATGCTGTCAAAAATAATGTCATAAATAGATTTTCTTTATCAGTTAATTTCTAGTAACTAAATTAAATCAACATTTGGTGTGAGCATTCTTTGCGTTTAAAGCAGTTTTTGCCCTAGGTGCTCTTGCGCAGGTAGCTTTGCAGGAAGGTCTCTTGAAGCATCTTGGAGACGTTGCCACAGTGTTCTATAATAATTCTAATAATTTTGGCCACAACTGTAAATGTAAGAAAGCCACAGATACGCACAAGCAAACACTCACACACAAAGAGAGAGCGAAGCACTCACAGTGAAGTCAAGGTCTGGGAATAGCAGGAGATCTTGAAGAGGATCTTCTCTGAGCTCAGGTTCAAGCTCTGAAATCACAGCCTCATAGTCCAGAGGGTCGATTAGTTTGGGCTTCTCCTGCTGTGAGAAACAAATAAAAACATATGATCACCAACAACATCAGAATGTGTTAGCACTTTTCACAAGGACAGTACACTCATTTTCAAGCATCAGACTTTAGTTGCGCTGAGTGTTAAAAT